>BPTQ01000001.1:232373763-232629239 GCA_019973895.1 Chrysanthemum seticuspe | reverse complement strand
TAAACACCTTTTAATTTTTGAAATATTAATACACAGTCGATGTGCTAGAGAAAAGATTTTTAAGCACAATGACCGGTTTTTCAAAGGTATCCGTCAATCCATAACCTGAACTAGGATTGATTCATAAATTTGAATCGCCCCATTGTTTCTGTTCAGTTGTCACATAGTTGATCTATTAGATAGATCTCACATGCCACTACCAAGAGCTTGTTTGATGTTGGCTCTAGAAGGCTTTCCATCTTCATTGTGAATATGTTAGCATATCACTCAGATGTTCTGGCAATACCACAAGGATAATGCGTAGGACTCATAAGTTATAATCTCTCTTTCCACATTGTGTGAAAAAGAGAGTCTTCATTGACAGTGTCCTAATGAGATTTATTGATGATCTCGAGGTTCTAGACTCAATTGTGCACATTTGGTTCCTATGCCGGAGACTAGGGAGAGGGTCTCCTTCTTCAATATCAACCATCTCTAAGAGAAAGTCGATAGATAATGTCGGTTCCCTTGTGAGAATGAAACAAGTCCTTTTAAGAGGAACTTTAGTAGTTTGGGAAGATTAGTGCAGTGCGTCACTGGGTCTATGACGTCTTGTCTTTAATAGCAGTGTTACCTTAGTAACCACCAGTAGCATATGAATTGAACCCGGTTTCTGCCCTAAGGTTGATTTATTGGAGGGCTATTTCTTTTCACCCTTTTCTCATTCATTTCTTTTTCATTCTTCAACCCCTTCAGTGCTTACCGAGACTTCATTACTAGAACCTTATTGGGTTTATTCTAGTACTAGCTCTGTCTCAGTCCGCACTCTTCCCATATCTCACTTTTCTCCTTTTTTCATCATACCTAAGGACTTCTACACTATCTAGTAGATTGTCCCTGGGTAGATCCCTCATGTTCTGGCGGATCATGGGAACAAATACCTAACCTAACCATCCTTATATCACCATACATAACGTAAATTTGGTCGGTCTAATTGGTATTGTTCATCTGTTATTGGAACCAATTGAAAAATTATTTGAAAATCAATCAAGGTACTTGTGATATAATATCAAAGCATTTTGTACCTTAATTGTTTTGATCATTTAGAAATGCTCCCCCTCAACATGTGCATAAGATTTAGAAATTGTTTAGCACATGGAGGCAAGAGTTCTTTGAAATAATTTCTTGATCACTATTTTTGTAGAAATAGCCATTTGATTTTCTTGGTAAATTCTCCCCCTCAATATGTGCATAGGATATTTGAAATCATTTTATCACATAGAGGAAAGAGATCATTTGAAATACAACCACGATTACCAAATATTTAGAAACCATTTAACACACAATCAAGGTACATTATGTTAAAACATGGAAATCTTTGTACCTTGAAGGTTTGTATTTGTTTTGAAATGTTCCCCCTTAATATATGCTTCGAGATTCGAAAAGAGTTTAGCACATATTAGAGAGAAGTATGCACTTTGAGACAAAAATGATCATCTTTTATCATCTTTCATATTTATATCACTTTTTCTCCCTCGATCAAAAATTTCAAATCCTTTGAGATTTTGCATCTCAAGTGATTTAAATATGTATGAAACAAAACGTTTGTTGGAGAAAAATGTGTCCAGTTTTATATGATCTGAAGTGGACAACACTGAAGTTCCCTTTTTAGATAAAAAGGGAAACCACAATACATAACCTATCACTACTACATACATTATAGTTGTTCATAGTACATACACCATATTTTACACATCAAAAATACAAAAAAAAACTACTTTCGGAAGATGTCTTCATTTAGTTCTTTGAAGCGGCTTATAGTGACCTTCACGAAGTCTACCACCCACAAAACTTTCAAGGATGCGATAAATCATTCTAGTCTTTAATCGTCGTCCGATTGCAGCAATGAAATCTTCACATATCTTCAAGTCCTGTTCAGACCAGAATCTTGTTTTGTTCCACGGCTTTAGATCAAGTCTGATTTCCTTCACTCTAGAGTTCAATTCTTCTTCGACCATCTTGAGAGTTCCATCACTGAACTTGAAAAGCTCGCACGGTCTCATTAGTATACGTGACCCGTATCTGTCGGTAAAGATGATGGCTCTAGGGGTGTTAATCACTTTATATTCGTGATGAAATTCAAGTCCTGAGGCTTCCCATTATAGTCTTGTTAGGTTGACCCGAGTCTGGTAGCTTTCCATTCCAAGCTAAAAATCCCTAACTCTTTGTCGAATGACCAAGCCTCTGATCCAGAGATTGACAGCAGCCGAGAGAACCTTCTTTTCACGAACAGGTAGACGGTCAAGGTGTCCTTGGAGGTTTAGAAGATAGAGATCTTCAAAGTCACTTGGCAGCAGATGTTTGAAGTCGTTTTCTTCTATAACATGATCTTTCAGGTCAGCTCTTCTAAGAACGATCTTCTTCAGATAATCATAGCCGTAGATTGGGAAGATCTCTATACTGACAACACTAAGAATTCGCAGCTTGGATCGAACAGCTTTGCGACTCTTTTTAGCAGCATGTCTGTCAATGTAGAATTTCTTCTTCTTGAACCAGCAATGAGAAATGTCGTATGAGGCAGCGATGTCATACTCTTGTTCTTTATCTGCCATGAATTGATCCGGAACCATCTGTTCAAGACCCTGATCAGTGTAGGTAGCAGCTTTTATCTTCGAAATCGATAAAGCTGGTCTTCTTTCAGTAGTACGAGCACAAAGATAGTCCAGGTCATGGTTGAAGAAGAACTCTGATTGAATAGTCATTTGACCAGGTTCACCACCGAGAGGAAGAGGCTTGTTCACATTGAAACGGCTGATCTGCTCGCTGACTTGATCAGTAAGCATCTTATGACATTCTTACATCTGGTATTGAAGGTGATTGGCATCTGAGTGGAAGATTTTGACGATTTTGAATGCTGGTCCTTCAAGATCCTTTGGAGTGATGGATGAGATTCCCTTCTGTTCACAAAACCACTTTATAAAGCTGCCCATATCTCCTGTGATGTGAAGAAGAGAATCTTCAGCTGGGGCTTCATAGTTGGCAGTTATTGTTGAAGCCCAGTTGTTATCAGGGATCATTGTGTCAGACTCTGGAATGGACCATGAAGGTTCTGGAGTTTGAGGTCTCTCTTCGGTGAGCCAGCTTTGAATTGTGTCTTTTGAAGGTGCAACTCTAGAGGAATTAGAGCGTTCACCTGACACGTATGCATCAAACCAATCATCTTCAGATGGCTTGGGGATATGTTTGGTGGATGCATCATCGTCATCGGATTCTGACTCAGGCATGACATAAGATTCTTCATGTAACACTTGGTCTTCTGGAATAGTGGAGAATGTGGGTGTAAACCTTGAATCAACCGTTGTCCAAGCTGTAGATTTCTTATGAGTTCCCTGATCTCCAGATGAACTAGATTGATTGGAAGGTTTTGGAGGTGGTGATGGGGATTGTGGTGGAGGTGTAGTGGTCGTTCTAGAAGATCCACCAGTACCAGAAGTTCCAGCTCCTCTAGTTAGAGGCGAGGGAGGAGGAGGAGGATCTTTAGGACCTTTACGCAACGTCTCCAACACCACAGTCCTCCTTTTCTTCTTAGCTTCCTTTTCTCCAATGTCCTTCATAAACTATATATGATTGTCATGCTTAATAAATTCTTCGAGAGCTTCGAATAACTTCTTATGTACCTCATCCTTGTGCTCATTATCATCATACATCGTATCTGCCAGAACAGCTCTCATATCCGAAATGGGCAAGTCCTTAAATAGTTGAAGCAGTGGAGCATGCATTTCCCATTCAACAACATCTTTTACCTCACCCTCAATTGCATCTGCAACACCTTGATCGAAGTTGAGATTCTCTAACTTGTAGACACGTTGCTCAACGGCGTTGACAGATTTAGGCAGTTTCCTCTCAAGAGCTTTAATTCGTTTTACTGCTTTGTCGAGCAGTTGATCTGATGTAAGTATTTGAGGTGGTGAAACCGGTGGAGTGTCCGTGTCAGTAACTGTAACCACTGGTTCAAGTAATAGATCTTTAGCGGGTTCAGGTGGTGGAAGTGCAGGCGTTTAAGCAGGTTTGGGCGGTGGAAGTGCGGTTGCATGAGAAGGTGCTGACATAGGAGGAATGGTTGAAGTGTCTTATTGTATGTTGACTGTAAACATGGACTCTGCATCCTCTTTCTCATTATCTTGCTTATTAGACTCAGTGTCTGTGGGTTTGTCATTTATGAACTGATCACCAAAAGAGAAGTTTGTATCTAAATTCTTCAATGAGGAAAGAGAGTCAGTAGACATGTTTGGTTCCTCCATATGCCTGGTTTCATCAGATCTTGACTCAAGGTTCTCCTGTGAGTCTTTTTGCAACTTTTCATCATCATTCTGATCAGATTGGGTATCACTTGATGCAGGAGTTTCTTCTTGTGTTTCGGATACCTCCTTTTCCATTCCAGCTTGTTCTTGAGCTGAAGATGTCTCTTTGCTTCTTTTCTTCAGCTCAAATTGAGTGGTAGTCCTTGATGGTGGAGAGGAGATGGTTCTTGACGGTGAAGAAGAGATGGTCAGAAGCATGTGAGCGGCTTGTTCAGCATCTACGCCAACAATCCCTTTCCCTTTTTCTTGAGTGATTGAAGTTGTTTGGCGTGGCTCTGGCTCAGGTTCTTTTAACACGACACCTCCAACTGGTGGTCTCATGTTCAGGCTTTCTAGGCTTTGTTTAATTCTTTGTTGCAAATTAGCATCGTCTTCATCGACCAATTGACTGTCACCCTTTGGTGTCTCGGTTCCCCCAAAAATTTCCTTTTCCGCATCATTCTTTCTCTTTTTCTGCTTCTTTGAAGAAGTGTCACTAGGATGTGATCTGTCACGTCTCTTCTTGGGAAGGGCAGCATATGAGGTCTTTGTACTTGAAGTGGACTTTGTAGCTTTGGGTTGTGATCGAATGGGAAAGTCATCAACATTGGATATGGATTCTCTTTTCTTGTATAATTTGAAGTGGTCAGTCTTCTTAATATCGTCAGCGAGAAGAACATCCGGAATTGGCAATCCAAAGATCTCTTTATTGACACCTCTAGCAATATATTTGAGGTTACCCAGAACAAATTCATCCTTAGCATTATGGAGGACTGATTCACTCCTAGGATTGAAGTTATGAGTCTGTTGCAAGTACTGGATGACAAGCTTCGAGAATCTGATGCTAGGAATCACAAGTTTGTGTACTTTCTTTCTTCCTTGAGCTTGATTCTGAACGTTTGTTCTATCAGTGACGAATGTGTGCATTGACAACAAGAATTCTTCCCAAATACGTTCCGAGACATTAATGTTCACCCCATTGATGAGACCCCATAGGATTTGCAGAATAGGTATCCTTACTTTATCGAACCCTGAGGTTTTGCCCGATAAGCATAAGTTGAGAATAGTTGTCATGGCTCTCCAAGGTTGATACATGTGTCCGATAATGATATCTGAGGCCTTTGTTATGCCAACTTGATAACCCAAACCAATTAGAAAGACTATTAGCTCTTCCGCACTAGGTGGAGGGGCAGATTGTTTAGTAAGGTCACATGGTGTGATTCCTAGGGCCTTACTGAGAATGTCATATGTGATTTCAAATTTCCTATCATCAAGCTTGCAGGAATAAGTGGCAGTGATCTTGTCCCAAGTGATGGTGTTCCAAAATTGTTGTAGGCAAATGGAAGGGATCATGCATTTTTTGGTTAGGGCACTAAAGAAGTTAGTGTTTTTAAGAATATCAATAGCCAACTTGAAGATTGGATTTTGTTGAATCCTTTCCATGTCCACATAACAGTTACTTTTCCCAATCTCTACCCATTTGTCTTCTGGAAGAATTTCATTGTCTGTCAGAACAATGGACGGAGTAGAGGTAGCAAGATTATCGGATGAAGTTGTATTAGCCATTTGAAATTCTGTAGAAACACACAGACAACACCAGTGCTCGAGAGCATGTTAGATAAGACATGGTTAGCTGAACAACTTTTAGTGTAACCTCATGAACCAAGCACAACGAGTAGCATACATGACAGATTACCAATAAACAGATTGAAATGCTTTGGAAATAGATTAAGTAGTTTTAGTAATTTTCAAAGTAACAAATCATTTAGACAACGTTTTCAAGAGATAAGTTTTTTTGAGTCAAAATTGTTAAGAACAAAGTTGCTATAATAGGATTTCATGAGACAAGTTGCAATTATGAAAGTGTTTTAACAAGTTGCTAAAAGAAATTTGTCAAAACAAGTCGCTACGAGTAAACCTGAACCAAGTCGCTAACATGAAGTTATTACAGCAAGTCGCTTTAACCAATTTAACAAAACAAGTCGCTACAAGAAAAATAGTGACAAGTCGCCATTGTGAAAACAGTATAGCAAGTCGCTAACTTGTCAAAACAAGTTGCTATAAGACAATTACTTAACAAGTCGCCTTTATGAAAACGTTTAAGCAAGTCGCTAACTTGTCAAGACAAGTCGCTATCAGAAGTTACAAGGCTAAGTCGCTACAAATCATATCACCAAGTCGCTAGCAAGAATGTATTAAAATATCACAACTCGCCATGAGGAATCTATGAACCAACTCGCTACCAAGAACACTTTGCTTATCAGGTAAGTCGCTACCAAGAACTTGACAAAAACAAACGCATAACACCACAATCCAATCAACATATATAACCATTACAATAATATAATCAAAACGCTACAATGAACAAGTACAATCAACCCACAAGCACAAACAAAATCAGAAACACAACCCAAAAGGAAACACATACGAGTGATACAACGATTCGCTCAAAGACCTATTTAAACATACAAATGCATCACCGCATCTATCCTAGTAAACCCAAACAACACCTAATTATATCCAGTGTTCCATTAAACAAATCCGTTAACAAACCTAAATGATGGAGTCAATTGAAGAGGATAAAAACACGATGGAATCTGTTAAAATGAGATGCGTTAGGGGAGGTACGAGATAAACACGATTTGAAACAAATAGTTGAGATTAACTTACCACAAACAAATCGCTATTGCAATGGTTATGAGAGAAAGCGAAATACACTTTTGGGATTTTTTTGAAACTTTGTGACATGTGTTAAGTCGCTAGGGGGTTTAAGTATATTATTCAAGTTTTACAAGTTCACACATTCAGTCCCTGTACTTGAGCAACTTGAGACAACTCGCTAGCTAGATTTCAATGACAAGTCGTTACCCGTTAGAAAAGCCAAGTCGCTTTCCCTTATTACAGAAAGTCGCATGCTATCTAAATTTGTACTATGGACACTTTCAGTCCTTGTACTTAGCAGATTGCATGCACCTACAATGGATATGACAAGTACCAATAAGTGACAAAACATAGATAAGCTATCTAACACAGTGGACATAACAAATCATAACTTAAACATGCAGCAGCACACAATACATATCAAACAATGATGCAGAGTGAAACAGAGATAACAAGATAACTTGAAATATTCTCCCCCTTAATCAATGTCACCAATGAACATTGATTGAATTCAAAACCCCCGTTATAAAACTAGAGTATATCTTTTGTTCGAACTTCATCTATGGTCCCGTGTCATTATTGAATGACATTTCTAAGACCGTAGATGTTATCGATTACAAGAGATACATCTTTTATAAAAATGTGGGTAAAGATTTAAATAATAAAAAAATGATTTTGATTTTTTTTTTTTTGAAAACTAATTTGTACACAGATTCATGAGAACGAGTCCTGATTTAATTCGAACAGGAGTTAAAGTACGAGGTGCATCAATTCTGACAAGCTACAATTCCTGAGTGAGCATTCTTCATTTCTGATGGAAACCAAGTCATGATGTTCATGATTGAATTGAGCATTGTACCTGAAAAAGACTGAGGACACTTTGCACTAGAAGCACATGTAGTATTGCAAATAGATGAGTTAGTGACATGAGTAACTTCACTGTTGGGTGTTGCACATTTTGATCTAGGAGTGTCATTAATAGAAATCCCTTTAGGTTCAATATTCTTGAAGAGTTTTCCTGTGGGCATCCACTTAAGGCAAGATCTAGGTATGTAAGTCCGTTTGGATCCTGAAAACTTAAATAATCTACCAGTGGGAATCCATTTGAAACAACTGCTAGTAGATTTGGATGTAGCCACTTCCCTGTTTTGAATATTGGTTCTTTTGTAATTAGTTTGTTTCTTAGGGGATTGATCAATCATTTGATGCTTCTTATAAGAACTAGATGAACTCCTAATATTCATGATCTTAGGGCTTTGAACATCAAGTTGGGGATCGTTATTCATCATATCGGAATGAAATAGTGAAGTGACTGGTTTTGACAACACAGTATTCACATCAACTTGGGAGGCAAGCTTAGATTTCGATGGTTTAAATCTTTCAGTTCTAAAAGCATTGGGCTGCCTAACTACAGTACGTTTTGAGTTGTTCAATACAATTGGCTTCCCCAAGGTTGATGGTTTTGCAAACTTAGTGTTCACCCTATTTCCAATAGATTTCCTAAGATCATTTTTTAAGGAAACAAGAGTTAAGCTCTTATCCTGAATTTGGGCTTTGAGGGCATCCATGTCTGCCAACAAGGAGTTAGTTTGATCAATCAACTTTGAATTATTCTTTGATAAGTTCTTTCTTAAGGACTCATTTTCCTTTAATAGGTTGGACACACACAGAGCCAATTCATCATTCCTAGATTTAAGCGTATCACTCACCTCATGGTTAGACTTGTTCATCCCAAAATTACAACTCTTATGTAGATTAGAGAGTTGCAATTTCATATTACAAATGGTTGAATCCTTGTCTTGAATCTGGGATTTTAACTGGTTAATTTCAAAAAATTCTCGAAATTCTGGGAATTCCGATTTTATGCAAGGTTTTGTAGCAAGAAAACTTTCTTTTCTTTGTTGCATTGCAATTTCAAAGGAAATACAATGTTTTTCAAGAGTTGAATATTTGTTTGAAAGTTCATCAAAAACCCTTTTTTCAACCATTTCATTTGTTTTAAAGATTTCAGACTCAGGCTCAACCAAGAAACATTTATCAATGTCATGTTCAGAAATAGGATCATATTGATCAGGTACATTAGCAGATGCATTATGTTGATCAGTTAAGGGTACCTCATCACATGACACCTGTTCATTTGTTGGTGTGACATCTGCATTCAAATCATGCATAACAGGAGTTACTGAAATGCAGGCTGTTTCTAGCATATCTGACTCTGAGCCTCTGTATTCAGTGCAGCCTGTTTCATCATCCTTTGTTGTATCTGATATTCTGCATTCAGCATCATCCGTCCGTTCAACTGATCCATTACCCGACATGTCACAACTTTCACTTAATTTATCTTGACACCCATTCAAAGCATTCAAATTTTCATTCTCTTGAGCAGCTTCCTTAATGTACTTTTTCACATTATCCATAAGTTGAATAAATGTGTTAATGAACTCATGAATTTCCATTCCAGTATGTTTCTTGAAGGAAATTCCAGTAACGTATTGATCGAATTATGCAGAATATTCCCCATTGATAAATGGCAAAAATTGGTTGTAGATAACCTGAAGTGCAGCATCGGAATCATCCATTAATACCTTCCTTTTGGTAATTTGAAGCTTTAGTTGTTCTAAGTTCAGCAACAAGGTTCTTGTAAATGTAGGTAAGTCCTGGCGAAAGAGAGCACTGAATGTTCGATCCCCAGTTGTGGATAATTGTTGTATGAGGTGCAGATGAAGTAGTTAATAAGGCTCAATGTTGCATTCCATTTTCTTTGCATCATGTATCATAAACAGGTGTGATTCTTTGATATCTGACTTAGAATGTGAAGTGTTTTGATCATAATCTGATGAATCAATCATGGTTAAACATTCTGAGTAGCAAACAGTTTTTTTGTTCTGTGAGGTATCATAGAGTTCAAGCACTTTGGAGATTAAAGGGTCAGTGATGTAAGACATTGTGTTGATGGATATTAGGCACAAGTTGCTTGCATTAATTCACCAAGTCCCTAACTACCTTGAAGACAAGTCGCTACTTACCCAAGTCGCTAGGTACTCAAGTTGCAATAAACCTTTGAAACAAGTCGCTAAGACACCAAGTCGCTAAGTAGCAACTCGCTAAAACCTCAAATTGCTGTGAATCAAGTCGCGAAGACCCAAGTCGCTAACCACAAGTCGCTAAAGCACCAAATCGCTAAGCAGACAAGTCGCTAAACAGCAACTCGCTAAGTATCCAAGTCGCTAGAAATAATAGAGACAAGTCGCTATGCCAACCAAGTCGTTAGCCGAAGTGGAGCCTCCAATAACTTGTACTGTTTGTCGGCTTGTCTCAATAGACAAGTCGCTAAGATCAAGTCACTACGACTTAAACTACAACTCGCTGGAAATTACTAAAGCAAGTCGCTACGAAGAAAAACACTCCGAGACACAAGTCGCTAAGTTGAAAAACTTCAAAACCACACTTTTCAATCCAAAACAAGCCTAACCACAGTGATTCAAGCTTTTCAAATCAAAACCCAAGCACTTACAATGATTCTAAACACAAAAGTACACTCAAAATTCAAGCTTTAACACAAGAAATGATCCAAGTGATGCAAAAACCACTTAACTTTTTCAAACCCAAAAACCATATAAAACCACTAGAAATCCAAGGATATGTAAGAGAGATGATCAAACCATGGCGCTCTGATACCAATTGTAATATGATGGATTTCACAAACACACAAACATTCACAAGTATGGGCGTATATATGGTTTTAGAGAGAGAAAGTGGGATATTCTAGTAAGAGAAACTCATGGAAGGTTAGATTCCAAATGAACATCCAACCCTCTCCCTTGTGGGGAGAGGGCTATTTATACAAAGTAATACGCCCTCCTACGGGCTGTGGATCAGGCATACAATGGGTAAAGACCCGTCCTTCCTCTACGGTGTTGCACTAGACTAAACAATACTAATAACAGACTAACAAATAACATAATAAACGATATGTCTACAAGCTAACTTAAGCTAGATTATATTTGGGGTGACCGATGCTTCACAATAGAATTTCCAATTCCTAACAGATATTCATGTATGGAACCTTACTGTGTGTTGTTATCCTTTGTAACCTAGAAGAGAGTGCCAAATACTTGACAAGCCGCAAGCAATGAAGAACTTACCCGTCTTGTGGCTCAACAAGTAGCAGAGGTCATGGCCAACTATGAGGTGAACAGAAACAGTGGTAATGGTGTAAACCAAGAGAACAACAACAATGTATGAGGCGGAGTTGAACAAGAAACTTATAACTTGACTAGAGGGTGTACCTACAAGGAGTTCTTAGGCTGTAAGCCCTAAAATTTCAACGGTGCAGAAGGTGTCGTAGGTCTGACAAGGTGGTTCAGCAAATGAAAGTCGTGTTCCGCACTAGCAACTGTGTCACTAATTGTCGTGTGAAGTATGCCACTCACACTTCGTAGACAGTGCTTTGACATGGTCGAATGCACATATTCAATCCATTGGCATTAATGCGGAATATGAGAATAGTTGGGATGAGCTGAAGAAAATGATGACTGATGAGTATTGCCCTAGGAACGAGGTTCAAAAGCTGGAGAATGAGCTATACCATCATGTTGTCAAAGGTGTCGACATTGTGAGCTACAATAAGAGATTTTAAGAGTTGTGTCTACTTTGTCCGAGAATGGTTTCTACTGAGGAGCAGAAAATTAAGAGGTAAATTTGGGGACTCTTGACAGCATTCAGGGGAATGTGACCTCATCTAAACCCACCAGACCACACAACATGATCAAAACGTCACACAACTTTATGGATCAAGTGGTTCAATCCATGGCTGCAAAGGATGCTTAGTATAAGAGGAAATAGGAGAACAACCAGGGGAACAACAAAAGTGAACAACGCGCTTCAATAATCCTTCAAGAAATAGAATTTGGTTAAGGCATACACTGCTAGACCCAGTAACAAGAAGGTATATGTTGGGAATCCACCTCTGTCAATCAGTGTAAACTATACCACAATGGGACTTGTACTGTGAAATGTTGCAAGTGTGAGAGAGTTGGACACATGACTTGGGATTACAGGACACCTGCCCTTGCAGCAGCTTAGAGGGCCCCAACAAACAATTATGGGGCTACAATAACCTGCTTTGTATGTGGTGAGAATGGGAACTACAAGAGTGAGCGCCAAAGACAAAGAACCGTGGTAATGAATGAAACCAAGGTACCAGTGGAAATCAAGGAAATGGCGGGGGAGCCCGTGGAAGGGTCTACATCATGGGAGGAAGAGAAGCACTTGAGGACCCGAATGTTGTTACAGGTACGTTTTTCCTCGATAATTGATATGATTCTATTTTATTTTATACGGGTTCTGATAGAAGTTTTATATCAACTGTAGTTAGCCCCTTACTTGACATCGCACCAACTCCCTTAGACATTAGTCGTGATGTATAATTAGCTAATGGTAACATGGAAAGAGTAGACACCATAACTCGAGGTTGTACCATAAACTTGCTAAATCACCCATTTAACATCAACCTAATGCCAGTAGAATTGGGTAGCTTCGACGTCATTATTGGTATGGATTGGTTACACCATGGTCATCTGTGATGAGAAGATTGTTCATGTACCCTTTGGTAATGAGATCTTGATGATCCAAAGAGATAGGAATGACACTAGGAGTGCATCTAGGTTGAGCATCACATCCTGCACCAAAACCTAGAAGTATATTCAGAGAGGAGGCCATCTCTTCCTAGCTCACATCATGATGAAGAATGAGAAGGATTCGAAAGAGAAACGTCTAGAAGACGTGCTTGTTGTCAAAATTTTCCTGAAGTGAAGACTTGCCTAGACTTCTGCCAGCTTGACAAGTCAAATTTCAGATCGACTTAGTATCAAGCGATGCACCCATGGCACGGGCACTTTATCAACTAGCTCCTTTGGAACTACAAGAATTGTCTAACCAACTACAAGAACTCTTAGAGAAAGGATTCATCAGACCAATTTCCTTGCCATGGGGAGCTCGGTCCTGTTTCTCAAGAAGAAAGACAAATCCTTTAGGATGTGCATCGACTACAGAGAGTTAGACAAGCTGACCGCGAAGAAACGATACCCACTCCCAAGGATCGACGACCTATTTGATCAACTGTAAGGTTTAAGTATTTACTCAACGATTGATATGCGATCAGGATACCCTCAACTTAGAGTTTAGGAAAAGGATATCCTGAAGACGGCATTTAGGACTCGCTATAGACAGTACGACATCCAAGTTATGCCATTTTGTTTGGCCAACGCCCCGACAGTAGCCATGGACCTCATGAACCGGGTGTGCAAACCATACTTAGATAAGTTTGTGATAGTATTCATAGACGATATCCTAATCTACTCCAGAAACAAGGAAGAACATGATAAGCACCTTAAGCCTTAGAGTTACTTAAGAAGGAGGTATTGTACGCCAGGTTCTCAAAGTGCGAATTTTGGATCCCAACAGTATAATTTCTTGGTCACGTGATTGATAGCCAGGGTATTCACATTGGTCCCTCCAAGATTGAGTCTATAAAGGATTGGGCAATGCCTACAACCCCAACTAAGATACGTCTTAGGACTTGCTGGTTACTACCGGAGATTCATCAATGGTTTTTCTAAGATAGCAAAGCCTTTGACCAAGTTGACTCAGAAGAATGTGAAATTCGATTGGGATGAAGAGGAAGAGACAGCATTTCAACTGCTGAAATAGAAACTTTGTGGTGCACCTATTTTGGCTTTACCGGAAGGAAGCGACGACTTTGTAGTGTACGCAATGCTTCACATAAAGGACTGGGAGCAGTATTGATGCAGAGGCAGAAGGTTATCGCATACGCCTCTCGTTAACTTAAGACTCACGAGAAGAACTACACAACCCATGACTTGGAATTAGGATCAGTCGTATTTGCCTTTAGAAATTGGAGATACTATTTGTATGGCACGAAGTGTACCGTGTATACGAATCACAAGAGCTTGCAACACATTCTAGACCAGAATGAGCTGAACATGAGACAACGTCAATAGTTAGAACTGCTCAGTGATTATGATTTTGAAATCCGTTACTGAGTCATGTCGGCATGCGTGCGGTGCCGTAAATCACGAGATAACCTCTCGTTTGTATTCGTAAATCACCAGTGAGTGTTAAAAAGTGATCATTAAGATTTTCTCAATATAAAATATCAGTCTTGTGTGTGATAACTTCATAAAATAACTGCTTAAGCTCACGTAAACTTAAAATTATAAATCAAGCAATAATAAATTCACATTTATTATTAATAAAATTAATAGAAATTTACCGTGTGTCAAACATGATGTAGTTTTTTTTTTTTAATTAGAAATGCTTTAAGTCTATCGTACCAAGCATTTGGATCTTGTTTAAGACTGTAGAGAGCTTTCTTTAGTTGGTAAACATAATTAGCTTTTTCAAAATCAACAAACCCGGGAGGTTGTGATACGTAAACTTCTTCATTTATAAAAAATTAAGGAAAGCACTTTTGACATCCATTTGGAAGAGTTTAAGATAATAAGCACAAGCATACGCAAGAAGGATTCTTATAGACTCTAATCTAGCTACGGGAGCATAGGTCTCGTCAAAATCTATTCCTTCTTGTTGGTTGTTTCCTTGAGCAACAAGTCCGGCCTTATTTCTTGACACGACACCATTTATATCTAACTTGTTTTAATAAACCCATTTGTTCCAATGATAGTTTGGTTTTTAGGAGGAGGTACGAGAGTCCAAACGTCATTTGTAACAAATTGATTTAATTCTTCTTGCATAGCCATAACCCAACTTTCGTCTTTGATGGCTTCTTGAGTATTTTAGGTTCAATAGTTGACACAAAACAAAAAAAAGATTAATTTGATTTTGAGCTTGTGATCTCAAAGTTCTTGATAACGCTCAAATTGTGCATGTTTTTAGTAGCGTTATGTGTACTTTTCTATCTGTTATTTGGTTATATTTGCGTGATTATAGTACTTAATCGTATCTAGAGATGTTTTTCTAGTGTTTATAACCAAGTGCAGGGAAATGGAGAAAAAGAAGAAATATTCAGCTAAGCAAAGATTCCCATTTCAACAAGACTAAATCAGTATCTCAAGGCCTTTTGAAGACCTCAGTGATTGAAGAATCAAGTTCTACAAAGTAAGTGAAGAAGATCAAGTTTTTGTATCTCAGAAGATTCAACCGGATCCGGTTACACCCGCAACCGGATCGGTTGGAATTCGGTCAGAATCAGTGTTTTTACCATCGCCAACCGATCGGTCGCAACCCGCAACCGGATCGGTCGGCTAGTTGTTATTGAAGACCAGCCGGATCGGTTGGTCGTATGACCGATCCGGTTGGAGAAGCTGCAGTTGCCAAATCTTCATCACTAAGCTTCCCCTTTGCATCCAAACGATTCTAGGTCCTTCTCTTGGTGTATTCTAGTCCCTTCCTCACTCCTTGATGGCCAAGTTCAGCATTTAATACCCTAGGCCTTGGAATTAGTATAAATAGAGGCTAATTGTGAGCATTAGAAACAACAACCTATAATACAAATCTCTCTACTCATCAAACAAAGTCTTAAGCTCTTAAAATTCGTCCTTAGAAGTCCAGAGAAGTTTGGAGATCCAGAAGTTCACCATTTGGAGGCCAAAACACCTAGAAGTCTACCTCAATCCTTTGGGAATCATTACTATACCATTTGTAATCTTATTCCAAACATTGTAAGACTTTCAATCATGTTTTCTAATATTCAAAGTTCTGAGTTTATGTTTATGTTTGCTATGAGTAGCTAGTTTCTTTATGCACTTGCTTAAATGATGTTGATTATCATATGATTAGTTAGTGGTTGTGTTAACATGTTTTAATTCAATTTCAAGTTGATTCTAAGACCCAATTGTGCTAAAGTTTCATAGTGACATTTGTTAATCAAGTTTGGCTAATTGACAATAATCGTTGGGGTCGAAAGAACTTCGTGTTATTCAACTAGTCATAATCATTTTGTCTATGGATGATTGTTTTTACCCATTATTCTTGATTATACAAAGGAACTAAGGTGTGGTTGTAATAGAAACGCTTTTTGATTATCAAATTGGATTGGTTGGAAACATCTAAATGGTTGTAAGATTAGTTGTTGAGAATCAATTGTAGCCTTTTGTCTATGATCGGTTACCTTTTGTATTGACCATTTCTTAAGCAATTTGATGAACAAGTGGATGTTTTTGTGTTTAAGTTTATGTATGTAGACTTATGAAACTTGAATTGATCTTGAATTGATTGGTTAAACGTAATGCTTGTTTTTATAAACAAAACTCTTGATCAAGGTTTAACTTGTAAGAACAATAGATTAGTGCACCAACTAATTATCACAACCAACATGTTAAGAGGTTAACACAATCACATTAATCTATGATATGAAACTAGTTTAAGCAAGTGTAGTTTTTAATCATCTGAATTGCATTATACCTATTTGCTTTATTTTATGTTTTGGATAGACTCCGTTAATTCAAACTTGTGTTTAGATTCACTCAAATCCCTGCGAACGATCCCGACTTACCTTCATAATCTTGCTATAACGGACGAGTATACTTGCTCGTATGTGTTATTGGTAATATTGGTAATTCACCTTTTATAAATTTAAAACTTGCACCAACCGGGCACATCAGTTCTTTTATTTAATTTTCCTATGACCTTTTCTAGAGGATGATATTTAGACTTTTTAACATTGACAATTTCTTTGTTTAATAGTCCATCTTCCTTGTTTTTAGTTTCATTTTCTTTTGTATCTAAGATTTGACTTTCAATTAAATTGTCGTCGACAAGAGGTAATGATGTTTTAGGAGGACTTTCGTTAAACTTGACATTTAAAGATTCTTCAACTTTCAAGGTTTCTTTATTTAGTATTACATATGCTTTACTATTAGGAGAGTATCCCAAGAAAATACCTTGGCTTGATTTCGGATCGAACTTAGTGAGGTAGTCGTTTGTGTTTAGTATAAAACATTTACTACCGAAGACTCGAAAGTGTTCTAATAAAGGCTTTTTGCCTCGCAATAACTCATAGGGAGTTTTTTCTACGAATGGTTGAATTAAGACTCGATTGAGGATGTATGTAGAAGTGTCGACGACATTGCACCAGAATTTTTGAGGAATAGATTGCTCATTAATCATGGCGCGACTCATTTCTTGTAAGGTTCAGTTTTTTCGTTCTACTACCCCATTTGATTGTGGAGTATGTAGAGCTAAGAAATTATGAGTAATACCATTACTATCACAAAAAGCTCTGAATTGTACTACATTATCAAATTCCTAACAGTGATCCGTACAAATCGACACAGTAGGACTACCAAGTTGTTTTTGAATTTTTCTACGTAAGATTTCAAAGTGATCAAAAGCTTAATTTTTATTTTTCAAAAATCTAGTCCATGTGTACCTAGAGTAATCGTTCACTATAACCAAGGTATAGAGGTTTTCTCTATAACTTTGTATAGACAACGGACCAAATAAATCCATATGTAAGAGTTCTAGACACTTAGAGGTAGAAACCATGTTTTAGCTTTATGACTAGCATTGACTTGTTTTCGATATTATAAAAACATCACAAAAGTGATGTTCGTATTTTAGTTTAGGAAGATTTCTTACAAGTTCTTTGGAGGATCGCGATTGAAGAAGTCGCATATTGGCGTGACCCAATATTCGATGCCATAAGGTCGAAGTAACATCCATAGAGGTAATACATAGTTTATCTTTGAGTGTATTTCCGATTTTAATACCATAGACACCATGTTTTATAGTACCTCTTCCTATAGTAATACCGTCTTTTAGGATTTCACTGCCGGTTTTGCTAAAGACGACTTTACACTTTTTATCACAGATTTGACCTATACTTAGTAGATTAAAGTTTAAGTTTTCTACGTGACATACGTTATTAATAGTTAGAGATTTATGAGAGATTGTACCTTTTTCGATGATTTTGCTTTTACTATTTCCGAACACCACATTTCCTCCGTTATAGGATTCATATGTGGAGAACAAGCCTTTATTACCGATCATATGCCTTGTGCACCCGTTGTCCTTGATCCATTTGTCTGGATCTAAGTCCACCTTTAGGCATACCAAAAACAATAAACAACTCAAGAGTTTGGTCCCCAATGTTTCATGGGTCCATTGGCGTTATACAAGTCATTCATATGGTTAATGTATGGGAATTGCGTAAAAGCATTCCAAGGTACAAAGTTTTGAAATTGGTAACCACTGTGTGGGTTGTGGCTCTGGCCCATTTGATTATAGGTTCTTTTAGGATAGACACTATTTGATCTCTTTATCGACATTTTTAGTTTGGGTAGCAATAGGGGTTTGTTTTTCAACAAGCCTTGACCTTGTCTTAAAGAGGGTGGTTGTTTAACATTTTTAATTGTAACATTAGGTCCCTTCTTTTTATTTACGACAACGAAATTAGTTCTGGAAGAAGTGGTCGCGTGATTTTTAGCCTTTGTTTTTCCAGATGTCCGGATCCCTTTTCAAAGGATCCGCCGGATCTGGCACATCAGTACCATCTTTTTTAGTTGATTTAACAAATTCTGTTTCTTTAATTTCGGTAGTTGACGCGATATGTTCCTGGAAACCTAAACCTTTTTCATTATAACATGTTTTAACACCATATAGTATTATATCTAGGTAATCGGTATTAAATTTAACAATTTTAGACTCGAGATGATCAACCATAGTTTGAAGGTCTACATAAAGTTCGCATTCTAAATTTGTTTCTTTTCTTTTTTTAAGTCTCTTTATCTTTTCCTTTAATTCAAAAACCTCATTATCCAAAAGTTCATTTTTACATTTTAAATGATTGTTTTTGTTAATGACCTTAAGACTAATTTTGCAAAGTTTTTTGTATTCTAAGTTCAATGATTCATCATCTAGAGAGGAACTACTATATTAAATAGATTCAGAACATACCTCGTTTGAGTCTTTGGCCATGAGACAAATTTTGTCCTTCTCTTCTTCGCTCATTCCCCATGAGCCGCTCACAAACGCCTTTTGCTCATTGTTGTAGTGTTTCAGACAATCACTAATGAAGTGATTTGGATCTTCGCACATGAAGAATTTGTGGTCTTTATTTGCCTTCATGTCTTTGCTTTTCCGTAACCCCTTATTGTCATCATAGGGTTGTTTGACATGCCTTCCTCTTCTTCGAAAGAATTTCTTGAAATCTCGTACCACCATTGAGTATTCTTCATCTTCACTTCCCGGGGAAGAGGTTTAATCGTCACTTAGGATTTTCCTGGCCCTTTAAAGCTAAAGATTTGTATTTCTCTTTCTCTTTTTTTTTATGCTTCGGAGTTTTTAGCTAGCACGATCTCATAGACTTTTAGATTGCCCATGAGTTCATCGAGAGTGAGAATCGACAAATATTTGGATTCTTCAATGGCCATCACCTTCGGTCTCCATTTTGATGGTAGAGCCTTAGAAATCTCCTCGCATGATTACGACTAGAAAAAGATTTGTCAAGTGCTTGTAATGAAGTAATAATAGTATTAAATTTTGAAAATGCATTATCCATACTATCGTCATCCGATATTGAAGATTATTCATATTGTTGAATGAACAAATCAATTTTATTATTTTTCACGTGTTGGTTTCCTTAGTGTGTGACTACCAAAGAGTTCCAAATTTCTTTAGCCGTTTTATGCATGAAAATCTTTTAATATTCCGTTTCGGGTAAGGCATTGTATAAAATCATTTTTGCCTCATTATTTTTAGAAAGCTTTTTCTTTTGTTTGTCATTTAAACGATCATGAGGAATAATTACTTCTTTACCGGTGTCCGCATCTTTTGTTGTTGGTTTAAAATCACCTTCAACAATAATATACCAAAAATCAATATCTTTAAATTTCACATAAGTTTCAAAACTCTTTGTTGGGAATTATATTTGAGTTGATTATGACAAAATATGAAAGATGAAGGACTTATGAAGACAATTGATGAAGAAAGAAACACAAGGGACCTACTTGTTAAAGAAGAAATTATTATTTAGTCCCTAGTAGTCAATTGTAACCCTAGACTCTCTAGTATATAAAGAGAGGCAGGGAATTAGGTTTTTTAGTGTGTCAAGATGTGAACACCAAAGGTGTGTGTGTGTACAGGCGTTAGGGAAGAACGCCTAGGGTGATGGTTAGTTAGTTAGTTCCTAGGCGTATGTTCATGTAAACACCTAGGTTAGTGTTAGTGTTTAGAGATGACGACGAAGAACTTTGTTAATAATAACAAACGATGTTTTCTTATTCCGCTGTGCATTATAATTGTTGTTATTATTATCCCCTGGAGCTCATAAACGATCTTATCAATTGGTATCAGAGCAGGGAGCTCTTGATATAGGGATCTACAAGGTTTTTCGAAGAAAAAGGTAAAAATTCGAGTTTGGAAAAAGTTTCGTAAGGTTTCTGCAGGGCTGTTTTCAAACAGCGATAACTTTTTCATTAACCGTTGGATCGGGACGAAATTTTTGGTGGACATTCTCTATATGACAATCTAACTTTTCACCAGAGGGATTGTCGATTTGAGCTTTTATGTCAAAGATAATTAGTGTCGAAGTTCGCTGCAGAACAGGTTATGAAAAACGAATTTTAAGGCTTTTTGTGATATCAAGCTTTCTGAATTTGGTTTTATTCAGTTTAATTCATAGTGAAAGTTGATTAATGTTATTATTAAGCTTTAAATAGAAGACACCCTAATCATGTTATCAAGGAAACACAGCAATGATTGTCTCTACCCTAACACACATCATTGTTTTTCCTCTATTCTGAAACGTGTGTACTCCAGAATACGTAATATCTTCATTAGTTTTGGTGAGCAGGTTTTTAGAACCTGTGATGAACCCTAATGATAACGCTGGAATGCTTTATGATGAACTCTAGTGATGCTGAACTTTGAAATCTACTGTAGTAGTTTATTATTAAGGTTTCGTATTATGTGTTATGGACTAATGGATTGATACTGATGTTGATATGGAAAAGATGGTGTTATTACTGGTAATTTTTGTTTGGTCTACTAGAACAACAAGTTATGTGGCTGATTCAGATTGTTAGAGGTTTACAAAACCTTAATCGATCAGGAGTAGTATGAACTACTGATTGTGAGAAGTTCAAGTTGCTGGAACTTATGCTCATGATATTGTTTGGTTTTCAATCGGGTATCATGGTTTTTGGTCGACTAAAGGTTACTGGTATTCGACTACTTGTTTAGGGTTCAAGATTTATTGAAGGTTCTTGGTGATCAAAATGGGTTAAAGTTTCTATTGCTAGCGTCTTGTAAACTGCTGCTACGTATCGTGCCTGCTGTTAGTTAGAGACAATCTGCTGCTCGCAACTAGAAGGAGTTAGGTTATAGAGTTTTACTGCTGTTTATACTCGAAGGTAATGCTGCGTGTCGAAGGTAATGCTGCGTTTTTCAAAGTACTGTTCGGGGTTTGATCAAAGTACTGCTGCTGCTACTTTTTGAAGGTACTGCTCGTTGGTTGATGAAGGTTAAATGGTGTAATGTTGGTGTGGCCTTGTAAAGGATGGTGGTGGTAAAGAAAAGGGTAACCATTGATTCATTCTCATACTTGATATGTATGGGTAGGAGGTTGTGTTTGTTAAGCTGCTCGTTTATCATGTCTGCTATCAGTACTGTGGCTTCACATTGGTTTTGATGGAGCAATAAGGGTGGTGAGTATTATTTTATTGATAGATAAACATGACATGGTTGATTTCGTTTAACTTGCATTGATCACATGGGGCGGTGGTACATTATTTAAAGTCAGAAGTATATTATTGTTATAAAGTAGCATATGAATGTTAAAAGCTACATGGTCATGCATTGTTTACTAGTCGGTATACAGATTGTGCATGCATATTATGAGATGGTTTACATGGTTAAAAGATTTGGAGATTGCTGCTCATTGACTTGGAGATTATATAGTTAGTACTATTCGAATTATTTTAGTAATGGTTGTTACGATTTATTAGTACTGTTCGAATGAAGATGGTTAATATTGTTCGAGATTTATTGCTTCGTATAATATTAGAGGTGCTAATTTTAGTTTGAAGAAGAGAGGATGCAAATTTGATAAGTTCTTGTATGAGTTTGCAAGATGTCGGGTTTAATTATTTGCACTGCTCAGTTTGTCCGAGAAAGGTTGTTCATACTGTCAGTTTTATTCGATATCGGACAAAGAATGATTTTTGGTTCTCAAATGGATTTGGACTTGAGGGGAAGTCGAGCATGAAGTTTGTTATGGATTTTTAGCGACACACACATGAGATTTCGGTTCACACACACATAGGTTATTGAAGTTGTTTGAATGCTCAATTTGTTTGGTTTTCGAAGCATTTCTGTGATTAGATTACACACACTGTTTAGATATTGGTTCGTGGTTTTGAAGATCAAAGTTGCTTCTACTTAGCGTCTCCTAGTGGATTATGACAAAAAGGGGAAGAAGGCATTACATAGAAGATTTGCAACTTGAAGATCCTTGGTGATATCGCATGTTTAAGGGGAAGTTCTTATCTTTCATGACATCTTAACTTCAGGGGAAGTTCGTGCTTATTTGGTTTTGTCATTATCAACTAGGGGAAGATTGTTGGGAATTATATTTGAGTTGATTATGACAAAATATGAAAGATGAAGGACTTATGAAGACAATTGATGAAGAAAGAAACACAAGGGACCTACTTGTTAAAGAAGAAACTATTATTTAGTCCCTAGTAGTCAATTGTAACCCTAGACTCTCTAGTATATAAAGAGAGGCAGGGAATTAGGTTTTTTAGTGTGTCAAGATGTGAACACCAAAGGTGTGTGTGTGTACAGGCGTTAGGGAAGAACGCCTAGGGTGATGGTTAGTTAGTTAGTTCCTAGGCGTATGTTCATGTAAACACCTAGGTTAGTGTTAGTGTTTAGAGATGACGACGAAGAACTTTGTTAATAATAACAAACGATGTTTTCTTATTCCGCTGTGCATTATAATTGTTGTTATTATTATCCCCTGGAGCTCATAAACGATCTTATCACTCTTTTCCAATATATAAAACTATTAGTTTTGAATAGTGGAGGTCTCTGTATAGACTGCCCTTCTTTATAGTGTTCAGTATCCATTTATATCGAAAAGTTTTTAAAATACAATATACTTTAAAAGACTTTATGAAAACTTGCTCTTGATGCCATTTGTAGAAAATGGGGGGTTGACTAGTTTTACCGATTAAAATTAGATTTCAAAGTTTAGATTCAAGTCTATGTGAAATCGTGTGAATAACTAAGTAGTGACAATGCAATAATATAAGTAAGTAAATAAAGCAAGTAAAGTAAAAGGATAGAAAGTAGCGACACAAGTGATTTATAGTTGTTCGGCTACAAGGATACCTTCCTTGCCCTTTTCCTCTCCCCGAGTACCCCACTTGAGAGTTCAAGACTATATCACAAGATCCTTCAATCCGGCGGAGAACCCTCACAACGTCGCTTACACTTTTTTCAGTACAAAGCTAAATACCGAGTTCTTTTACAATGGAAAACTAGTCCAACTACACAACTTTATGAAACTAGAAACACAAGATATGCTAGTGAGATCTTGTGAAGATGATCAAGTCGATCAAAGTCTTCTTTTAAAGCTTGGATGACTTTGAGTAAATCGTGATCTCTCCTTCGTGAAGTATCTAAAGAGAATCACAAGAAAGAAAACAAAACTACAAGAATGATCAAGGATCAGACGTTAGAAGAGAGTAAGGTAATATGAGAGAGGGTTGTAAGAAAAGGGGTGAGAAACAATAAAGAAATGGCTCACTAATTATAGACCATTCTATCTACTCTTCATCTGGATCCGCCGGATCCCTTCTCAAAGGGATTCGGCTAGTGTAAACCCAGGGATTAGGTTGTCTGATGAAAACAATCCGGGTCTTGGGTTACAAACCGGGTTATAGGTTATGGGTAATGCACCATGGGTCATGGGTACCCAACAAGATACAATGTATGTATATAATGGGTTATGGGTTTTACCCAACATGATGTCATGCATGATGTAAATGCACATGGGTCATGGTTTTTACCCAACACATTATCTTACATTTATTTAATTACAAACACATATGTAACCAACAATATATATATTTAGAAAACAACATGTAATCTTATATTTATACTTGAGATAATTTTATGATTTTTATCAACGAAACTTAACGAAATCGAAAATATAAACAAACGTTTTTACGGCTTATTTGTATTAACAATTAGTTTTGTCATTTTTCATGCATGCTTATTGCTCGTAATTAGCTAATTACTTTCATGCTTTTACTTCGAGCTTTGACTATATTTAGGAATTTTAAAATGATTATTCTTTAGTAAATTGAGGCACTAGGATTTGAAGCAAAATAATTCTCCTAAACACCACTTTTTAGCCTCTTGGAACATGGGATAAAAGAAAGTTGGCAGAATTTGGACTGCAACAGGGCGCGGTACCACTACATAGTGGACGGTACCATTAAATTTAATGGTACCATTGGTTATTTAACGGTACCATCCCCTGTCTGACGAACTTTTACTACTTTCTTTTTATCTTTTTTACTTCTTTGTCAATAAAATCTGCAAACTTTTTGCATTTCCTATACTTCAAATCACATGAATCCCTACATTTCATAATCCTTAGATTAAAACACTCCACCATTGTCAAATCTTCACCAAACCTTGGCTAATAGAAACCTTTCACTTGCAATATTTTACTTACACAATCAACCATCTTCAACCTCTCTACTACACCTTCAACAATGTCTTCCACTCAAGCTTCCTCCACTCACATTTCTAAGAAACCTAGGATCACAATTAGGAAACCAACACTCTTTATTGATCTTACTAAAGAAGACTACAAAATTGAAGTGAAAAAACCACCTTTCATTAGCACACCAAACTCATTGTCACCTCCAAATGCACCAACTAAGACACCCTCTATTAGAGATACATCATCATCATCTTCTTCCTCCATAAGTTCAAGGCCTAACTCTTCACCATTTAGTCCTTCACAACCCATGAATGTCACCCTTACACTTTCACCAATAAGTCCCTTGGACTATGCTTTTCCTACTTCATCCTCACTATCACTATCACCACCTCTTATGGGTCATCCAACATAACTCAATCCCGTTGATCTTCATGGTGCTAATTTCCTATGTTTCCTTCACAACCGAAACCTTATCTTTTCTTTGAGGGATGAACTTCACTTTATGTTTTCCTGCATTGAGCATCTCGTAACACCACATTCCGCTTCACTCACTCTACCTCCCGTACCAACCAATACCCAAACCAACTAAGCATTAGTATGCTTAGTTTTCATGAATAAATGCTTAGGAACATTTTGTGGATGAAACCAATCTTTAGTGCCTTTAAGTCACTTTAGATTAATTACATGCTTTTAGTGGTAGTTTATTTTGTTGTACTCATACTTTTAAAGTATGATATGTTTTTACTTAATGAATGGGCTATTGTTTACCTTGGTGTGGTTGACTTATTTTTTTGTGGATGATTTATGTAGTTCCCGTTTCACAATCGTATAAAAACAGTTAAAGCAATAAATGAACAGATTGTTAATGATGACTGAAAGTAATGTAAGTAAAAACACACTGGATAATTTTCAACTTAATATTCTTTACTAGAAACAAATCAAAAAAGAATACATTACCCAAGTACTTACGGAATAGTACTTGGGATTGAAATGACAAGTATGGTATCTCCTCACTAAGCTCAGGCAAGGTTTGAGCACAACTACAAAGGAACCACTGAGCTATCTCAGGGACAGAGTTGTATTTGGAGGAGTGGAAGATGGCTTGTGTGTGTGTTTTACAATTAATCCACAAGCTTAAAATCTTCCACTCCAACTCTTATGCTATTTATACAAGTATGGTTTTTAACTCTTTCCTAAAGGACAAACCGACAGGTTACAGAAGACAAAATACTGATGTATTTTGTCTCTATTTACATTGGCTATATTGGGTAAGTGACAAGGCTGCTTTCTTCTTGTCAGTGATGACACTGAGCCTGATAGTTAACATTCAGGTAAAGTTGACTTTGGTTGATAAGGACTTCGTCTTATCTGTTCAAAATTATCCCGCCTTGTCACGCTCATTCTTCAGTCTTCATAGCCTTCAGTCTTCAGTCTTTAGTTTGTCTTCAGTGTTAGTAGTTGGTGAGGAGTTTCGAGATTCAGTGAGTTATTGTCATCACTCACTGAATCCACCATCTTCTTCTTGACTCAGTCTTCACCCCTTAAGTTTCGCCTTACTGAGTGTAGAGACTTCTTCTTTGTCTCTTACTGAGTATCCTGAAGACAGCTCATTGAGAGACTATGCGCTCGGTGACTTATTAATGTTTAAAGGATTAAACACTTAGGGTATTTTCTATTCAAATCCTAGACTTAAGAGGTTTGGGTATTTACTGAACCCAACAGTCTCCCCCTATTTAGATATACAAATAGCCTAAGTGTTTGATTAGTGTAAGTGAGAAAATGGCTTCTTCTTACACTGAATGTACTAATGAACATAATAAGTAACACTGAATATTTTAACAAAACATACATCGTTTATTGATCAAATTACATAGTTCCTATCACTAGTACAAAAGATAAAACATATGATGTCACTCAAGATGGATTCCCAGTGCTTCAAGCTTGACCTTCTTCTTGAGGAGTGTTTCTTTGTCATGGTGCTCTCTTATCTTAGCATTCAGGTCATTGTAGAACCTGATGTTTTTTGGGGTTTGGATTTGAGAGGCCACTGGTAGATAGCTTACCATTGTATACACCCCTGCAAGATCAATGTCACTCCACCTCTGGAATGTTGGGTTTCCATAGACATCAATAAAGAAGAGTCCTCTTTCAGGCTCTTCTATGCAAAGATAGTTCACAAACTTCACACCTTCAGCTAGCTCCCTATTACTGTCCAGTCCAGGCCAGGTACTTTAATTTCAAGTTCAGATTCAACCCTTTTCCTTTTACCATCGGTTGGCTGAGACTGAGATCCTTGAGTTGCAGTTAGAGCTGGCTGAATCCCAAGTTTTGTTGGTGCTTCCTTCAGTATTTCATACCATTTGCTTAGGGATTTCATCAGCTCCTTGACCACTGCATTCTGCTTCTTTGCTATGATAGGGCCAACCTCATCAAGTTCAGTGATCCCAAAGTCAGTGAACTTCATGGGATCATGAACCTCAAAATGCCTTTTATCATCCCCCCTGTAGACATTCATTGCCAGTGGTTTGGACTTGGGGATGATTTTTACATCTGTGATCTTCTTAGGTAGCCTTCTGCTTGTCATTGACCAATTGTAGTGGTCAATCTTTTCTTGCCTGTTGGCAGTAGCCTTCCTGTTCTTTTCATCCAGCTTCTTCCTCATGGCAGCCATTTGAGCAGCCTGAGCATCTTTGAACTTTTGTCCAGCCTGTCCCTTTTCAAGCTTTTTGGGATCAATTCCAATGTTTTCAGCTTCCTCAAATACTACCAGAACCAAGGCTTCTCTGCTTTTTTTTTCTTCCTCAGCCTGTTTCTTTCTTTTATCTTCCTTTTCAAGGTAGTTAGCAAGTTGTGCTGGAGTGAGCAGATACTTGGTGTTGCCGATGACATATGGAATCTTCTCAGGCTCAGGTGTGGTCATTAAGGCTTTTCCTTTATCTTGAGCTGATGAAGAGGATGCTACCAAAGGAGGTGCTGTTGTGATGATAGGTGGTGTTGTTGCTACTGTCATTGTTGTTGTTTTTGATGATGGTGGGACTGATGAGAGTGGTGTTGTGGATATAGGTTTAGATGGCTCCCCCTCAGTGTGAGAGGGAGTCTCTTCAGTGGCTCTCTCCCCCTCAACTGTTGCTGCAACATCAGTGAGAGCAAGAGTTGCTTGGGATACTGAGGGAGTTGGAGCTGCTTGACCTTTGAAAGCTTGATATATCTCCGTGACCATGGCCTTGATGTCAGTTGTATCTTGTTGAAGACTTGTGACCTTTTCAGCAAGATTGGCCTGAGATAATTCCAGGACAGTCATTCTAGGCCCAAGATTCCAGGCCATAGAAGACGATGGCTTAGCCAGATCAGTAACTTGAGCATCCAAGTAACCCAGTGTTGATTGAAGAGACTGAATGGAGGACTGAATACCCTGAACATTTGCAGATTGAAGCATGTTGATCAGTTTAGTGAGGCTGGAGGAATTCTTCATGTAATCCTCAGTAGCCTCCAGCACTTTGGAGTTAAGTGATGGGTCTTCTTTCACAAAATCCTTGATTTCATCCAGCTTGGTGTGAGACTCCTGAAAGTACTTGAGAAATTTGATCAGGTTGTCATCCAGTCTGCGCAGATGTTGATACATTAGATCCCTGTGCTCATTAGTGTTGGCATTGAAATTAAGCACTTCAGATTTCAGATCAGCATAACTGGAAGTTGCTTCAACGTGCTGATCCCAGAGAGTATCAGTAACACCAGAATATAACTTCCTTGAAGCCTTTGTAATCCACATAACCAGCTGTCTTTCAGTCAGAGGAAGAATGTTGTCAAACTTTTTGAATTCCTCAGGACAAGATGAAGTAGAGGAATCAGAGTCATTATCATCAGGTAGACCAGGAGACTCTTCAGTCTCTTGAGGATCAGGCTGATGCTCTTGTTCTTGAGTTTGAACATCATCGTCCATTTATTCTCTTGTTGAAAGTATTTCTTCCTCACTGTCAGCAAACTCTTCATCAGAGAATAATATATCAGTGACCTCAGCAATAGTTAACAAGCCAGTGGTGGTGATGGGTTCCATATCAGCGGGTGGTATTTGTCCCTATGAGTCTTTGTCCCCCTGTGCTTCTTCAAGCACTGGTGGGTGATTCCCAGTGCTATCCCTAGAAGCGGTGGCAGTGAGATCCCTATCAGTGGGTTGTGCGTTTCCCCCTGAGTCTTTGGGATCATTCGTTTGGCCCTCAGACAAAAGCTGTGATTGGCGAATGTCCTCCTTTGGCAGTGTGGAAGGCGCTCCCCTACCAGCGGGTTGTTTGTTTCCCTCTGGATCTTGGGGAGTAGTAGCTGGGACCAAGGGCACTGACTGTGATGTATCAGTGTCCTTCATTGTCACTGGGGTGGATGATGTTTGGTCTCCTTTGGGTGGCAGATCAGTCTTGGGCTTTCTTTGCCTTTTAGGCTGTGTTCCTGAAGCCTTAGGGCCCTGAGACTTGGGTTAGGTTTTAGTCCCAGTCTGAGACTTCCCCTTTCTCTTTTTGGGAGCACGGTTTGGAGACACTGAGTCCCTCTGGTTGTTTACAGCAACCATATGAGCCGTCAATTCAATTTCAGCGACTTGGGATGGGTCTTTTTGAAAATTTGATTGACTCAGGATACCACGTAAAGCAGAGTAGGTGTATTCCTGAGGATAATTGCAACCCAGTAACACTTGTAAAGCGCATGAGACAAACCTAGGGTACGAAACGTATTTCGTCCTAGTTTTGCTCAGTAGCTTGGTTACGAGATCACTGTAAATGATCTCCCCTATGTTGACAGCAGTCCCTGTCATCAAGCAATATGCCATCATCAACTAAATATAGTTAACTTGTTCAATGGATGAGTGGTTCCCGCCGAGAACCTAAATCACAAATGTGAACAGGATCTTCCAAGCCGCGGGAAAAGAGTTCTTGGTGATTGGGGTTCTGTCCAAAAACTTTGGATCTAAAAAAATTTGCTTTAACCCATCCTTAACTGTGGAAGGTTCAGGATGAGCAACATAACTTCCAGTATTATAGTCAAGCCCTGTTGATGTACAAAATGTTTTATAGTCCAGGGTGACTGACTTTTCCCCATTAAAAAGACTGAACTTGATGAGATACTTCCTTAGTGTTCTTAGGTCTGTCTCATCAGTAGAGGGTGTCGAGTCATAGGCCACAGCTATTGCAAAAAACTCCCTGAGGAGGTTTTGGTATAGTATAGAAGGGGACTGAGAAAAGGCCTGTTTAAGTGGGCAGTTGAATAAGAATTTCATGATTCCCTTATAGGCTGGGACATCAGCGAGGTATTCAAAATTGCCTATAACATTATTAGTTTTTAATTCCACATTTTCAAGATCCCCCACCCACTGAGGTGCAAAACGAAGGCTTTGTGTTCTTTCCATTTCCATTGAAAGATTTTAGGGTTTTTGAAAAATATTTGACAAGAACAATCAAAAGGTTCAAAAACTTTAGAGTTTGGTGAAGAAATATCTTTTGTAAATGGTTTACAGAGAAGATTTTGTTAAAAAAACTGGTTGAAGATTTGAAGAACACACAAGTTTTTCTGGGTTTGAGAAAGAATTTTGACAGCGTTTCGTCGCATAAATAATTTGTATGTGTTTTTGATGTTTTGAGGGGGGGTATTTATAGAGTTGTGAGAGGGGTAAATTTTGCATAAATAAGGATTTGTAAAGTTGGTTTTTGAAAAACATTTCATTTACCTCATGTAATGCCTCCACTCCACTACCCGCTGTAATTTCTCGGTTTTCAAGGGAACAGTTGCAGTGCACAGTAAAAGTGCATTTTGCAGTATTAAAATATCCTTAGGATATTTTTTGTGAGAGGAGGCATTTAATGCCAAGTGGGATGAGGTAAGGTTTGAGGGACCCTTGACTTGGATGACAGTAGGATAAAGAGACATATATTCCTATATTAAATTGGTATGTTTACCAACCTAGGACATTTAAGTAACTGATACTTGGTGCATTTAGTTACTCACTCAATGTTCAATATCTAAAGTCAGGGTCCTTGAATGAGTCTTACTCATTCAATTAGAAGGTTGTTTTGGGGTTTTGTTCAGGGAGCATGGACCATTTCAGAGAGAACTCATTGAGATTAGGATTGATTTTCAGGTTGCTGACTTTCAATGTCAAGCATTCCCAATTCAGCTTTCAGTCTCCTGAAGGTAGGTTCATCTAAGGGTTTGGTGAAGATATCCGCAAGTTGATATTCAGTAGGGATGAAATGGAGTTCTATGTCTCCTTTCATGATGTGGTCCCTGATGAAATGATATCTTATATCAATATGTTTGGTTCTTTGGTGAAGGGCAGGGTTGTTGGAGATTGCAATAGCACTGGTGTTATCACAGAAGATGGGTACCATTTTGTAATGAATGTCATAGTCACTGAGTTGACTTTTCATCCATAATACATTGGCATAGCATCCTGCAGCAACCACATACTCAGCTTCAGCTGAAGACATAGCCACTGATTGTTGCTTTTTAGCACTCAAACAAACCAACTTTCCTCCAAGAAATTGACAGGACCCTGAGATACTTTTTATGTCCATGTTGCAGCCTGCATAATCAGAGTCAGAATACCCTTTGAGGTCAAACCCTGAGCACTTTGGATAGTAAAGTCCAAGGCTTGGAGTTCCTTTCAGGTATCTGAGGATTCTTTTGGCTGCAGTGAGATGAGATTCTTTGGGATTGGAATGATATCTTGCTATTAGACAGATTGAGAATTGTATGTCTGGTCTGGAAGCAGTTAGATACATCAGTGAACCTACAATCCCCCTGAAATGAGTTTGATTGACTGATTTGCCAGTGAGACCAGGTCCAAGGTTGTTAGGAGGGACCATTGGTGTCTTCACTGAGGCACTGTCAGATATCTCATATTTCTTGAAGAGATTTCTGGTATACTTCTCTTGACTGATGGAGATTCCTTTATCAGTTTGCCTGATTTGTAGTCCAAGGAAGTATGTGAGTTCTCCCATCATGCTCATTTCAAACTTCTTTGTCATCAGTTTTTCAAACTGTTTTAAAAAAGAGTATAATTTGTTGAGCCAAAGATGATGTCATCAACATATACTTGGACCAGTATCACATCTTGCTTTGTCCTGTAAATAAACAATGTGTTGTCTATCTTTCCTCTGACAAACTGTTTTGAATCAGGAAGGCTGAGAGAGTTTCATACCATGCTCTGGGAGCTTTTTTAAGTCCATAAAGGGCTTTGTCAAGCTTGCAGACATAGTCAGGGAATTCACTACTCTCGAAGCCAGGAGGTTGTTGAACATACACATCTTCCTTGAGTTCACCATTCAGGAATGCACTTTTTACATCCATTTGGTAAACTTTGAAGTTCATGTAGGTTGCAAATGCAAGGAAGATCCTGATGGCTTCCATTCTTGCAACAAGAGCAAATGTATCATCATAGTCAATGCCTTCTTGTTGACTGTAACCTTTGGCTACAAGTCTGGCTTTGTTTTTAATGACAGTGCCGTTTTCATCAATTTTTTTTCTGAAAACCCACTTCATTCCTATAACAACGACATCCTGAGGACATTTGATCAAGGTCATGACCTTGTTTTTATCAAACTGTTGAAATTCTTCTTGCATAGCCTGAACCCAGCTTGGATGTTTTAGAGCCTCAGTGACACTTTTGGGTTCTATTTCTGATAGAAATTTAGAATATAGACATTCATTGGCTAAAGCTGCAGTTAACTTAGCAGCCATGCTTCTAGTGAGCATGCCCTCAATGGGTTCAACAATGATGTTTACAAGCTCAATGTCCTGAGATTTTGTCCACTTACTTTGTGGTCTAGGATCTGAGCTTGAAGAGGTCACTGGAAACTCAGGAGTGAGTTCAGGTGCAGGAACCATAGAATCATTAATATCATCTGTTGAGATGCTTTGTTCAGGTTAAGGTTCTTGAATCACAGGTTCCTGAACATTTGGTTCAGTATTACCTATCCCAGTGGGGACTGATTGATTATCAATGACATCACTGATAGTGGGTTGAGGAAGGTTGTGGGGTAAGACATAGTATGAGATGTCAGCATCAGCTTGATATGAGGAATTGATTTCAGTGTTGAACTCATCAGGAGGATATCTTGATGAGTCATCAATTCCTATTTCCTCCACTGAGGTATTGGTAAATCTGATGCTTTCTGAACTTTCATCAAAGGTGACATGAAAGGTTTCCTCAACTTGTTGTCTTCTGGTGTTAAACACCCTGAATGCTTTAGAGATCAGTGAGTAACCTAGGAAATACACATCATCAGCTTTTGCATCAAACTTGCCTAGGTGATCCTTGTGATTGTGGATGAACACAAGACACCCAAACACATGAAAGTAGCTGATATCAGGAAGTCTACCTTTGAATATCTCATATGGGGTTTTGTTATGTCTTTTGACAATGATGGACCTATTTTGAGTATAACAGGCTGTTATGACTGCTTCAGTCCAGAAATGTTTTGAGAGTGCTGAGCCATTTAACATAGTTCTGGCAGCCTCAATGAGAGTTCTGTTTTTCCTTTCAGCTACCCCATTTTGTTCAGGGGTGTAAGGAGATGAAAAGTTTTGGGAGATTCCCTTTTCATCACAGAAATTCTCAAGCTCTTGATTTCTGAACTCAGTACCATTGTCAGATCTGATTTGTTTAACAGTAATGTCATTTTGGTTTTCAATTTTCCTGATGAATGACATTATTGTATCAGCTGACTGACTCTTCTTGGAAAGAAAGTATACCCAAGTGTATCTTGAGAACTCATCAACAATGACAAGTGTATACTTCTCATGCTGGATTGATCTAGGACTGACTGGTCTAAAGAGATCCATGTGCAGGAGGTGAAGGCAGCTTTTGATGGAGAAATTTTGTTTTGTTTTGAATGATGCCTTGTGGTGTTTGCCTTTTTCACAGGCTGAGCATGGTTTATCTTTTGCAAAAACCAGTGATGGTAAGCCAAGGACTTTATTTTGTTTTTCCAAGTTGTTGATGTTTTTAAAGTTTAAGTGAGAAAGTCTCTTGTGCCACAGCCAGTTGACAGTTTTAGTGGCTTTGGAAAAGAGACAAGTTCCATCTTGAGAGAGTGTTGACATGTCTAAGACATAAACATCATCTCTCCTAGGAGCTATCAAAACAACTTCTTTGTTGGAATTGAAAATGGTGCCTTGTTTGTCATTGAATTGCACAATGTACTTAGCATCACATAATTGACTGACACTGATGAGATTGTATTTTAGACCATTGACATAAGCTATTCTAGAGAAAACTATTCCATTGCATTTTACTGAACCATAACCTTCAGTGGGACATGATGAGTTATCACCAAATACTACCTTGGGTCCTGCTTCCTTTACATACTTGTGCAGATACTCAGTCATGCTTCTTGAGCATCCACTATCTAGATGCCAAATAGGCTCCTTGGCGTGTCTCTACACAAATAGTAAACTAAATTAGTTTCTCTTGCTGAACCACATGCTAGTGGGCATGGGTCTAAAGGTCTGCTTGAATTTGGCAATTGATTCATGGTCAGTGGTTCAGTGCATTGTGCTACCACAGGTTTTGCATTTGATGACTGAGGATGACTCAGTGATTCGGGGTTACTTTGAACTTCTCCTTGCTTGGATGACACTGTCATGCTGGGATGTCTCATGAGCTGGATTTCCGCAAATATCACAGCATGTGTTCATGAGACAATCATCAGGATGATGATCATTGAAGCCACAGTGTGGGCAAGGAGGAAAAGGTTTTGCTCTATTCCTGTGAGCTGGTTTGGAGGTTGAAGCATATTGATGACCAACTTTAGTATGTTTTGCTTCACTGAATGAACTTACATACTGTAAGTGATCAGAATTTTTGTGATCATCCTTTTTGCAGATCATACAAAAAAGGATTATGTAGCAATTGTCAGTGGTATGACTGGTATAATGTCACAGATCACACTTCTGCCTGGGCTTTTGGTGGATTTTGACCTTGATGAACTAGAAGAGGCTGACTTTGTTTCCTTGATTGAATCAGGAGCTTTTTCTATGGATTCCATCTTATCAGTCAGCTTCCTCACAAGTTCAGTCAGTTGCTGAATTTGGTCTGCTTCAGTAGGGACTGAAGATGTGGAAGTCTCAGTGGGAGTTAAATCTTGTTGAATTAGTTTTATTGGTCTTTTCAGGATGGTTCTACCAAGTCCAGACCTTTCTTTTGGTGAATGAGGATTGAATTGCAATGGAGTAAGCTCAGAGCTTGGTGCAGCACCCTGAAGAGGTTTCAGGGGTGGAAGCGGTGCTTGAGATTCTGCTTCAGACTCAGAGATGTGTTCAGTACCACTGGGCACATCAGGGAGTCCAAGCATGCTCTTTAGAGCTTGGCTTTTAGGCTCTAGTATTCTTCCAGAATCGAAATTTGGAAGCTTGTTGTTAGCCTCGCTTTTTTATAAACATAACGTCACTTACGTGAATTGGACTAGATGCGTAGTATACTTTGCCCATAGGGACTAGTATTGTTTAAGTGGCAAAGTAATGGTTTGTTGAGCCTATAAATACCCCTCATGACTCTCCATGAGGGGTGAGGTTAAGCATTTGGTTAAGTGTTGTGTGTTTTATTAATAAAGTTATCCTTGTGTTTCTCCTCCCTCTCACTACTTTCTCTCACTAGAAGAGATGAATCTTTTCATCTTCTTCCACCAACCTAGACCTCCTAAAACCACATAAATCACAAGTATTCACGGTCCTACAATTGGCATCGGAGCTAGGTTGTTATCTTTATTGATTTATGTTGGTTTTGTATAAGTTTTTAAACTGTTTTTAATACTTTGTTGGTCGGAAAAAAAAATTTCCTATTCCTGTGGGTAAACAATTTCTAACAAATATTGCATCCTTTATTGGTTTAATACAAAAAGTCATATGGTCATTCACGTTATACATCTGTTTTGTGTCATCTTAGTCCAAACAATCTTGTATATCACTTTTCTTGTGGCTTTGTACCAATATGTGAAGAAAAAAAGTGGTCATCTGGTCAGCTTCTGAGTGGTCAAAACAAGGCAAAAACAAAAGATGACTTTTTTAGTCACTTTTTTTGGGTTTGAATGAATCTGGTCAGATAATGGTCGGAAACCTCGCCGGAAAAAAGTCAAATGGTCAAAACCCTCGTTTTCTACGCATACCCATTTTCAGATTAATTTACGCATAACTTGGAAAGTTATGCGTAAGGATTGTTACGCGTATGTTTTTAAGCATAAGCCTAGGCTTACGCATAAGAATATGGGTTTACGCCTAAGGGGCCATCTTTACGCATAAGCAAGACAAGGGTTACGCATATGCAGAAAGTTTTTACGCATAAGGAAAGATTAGAAAGAAGAAAGGTTTACGCGTAAACTGACCATGAAAAACCTTATGCGTAAACTTAAATGACTCGACCACAAAAGACCAATACCAACCGACTCGACCTCAGGCTGTTAAACCATCCTCGGTCCATGAACAATAATCCAACTTCAGGTTTAATCCAAATCAACCACAATCCTAAAACTACAATATATACAAATCCCTTCAACAACTACATTCATCTCAAACCCATCACGACTACCCTTCATCTATACTCAAAGAACAAAATGAAAAAATATAACGATCTCATATTGATTCAATTTTTTTTAAATCTTCTAAAGATTTTTTCAATTGAATCAATTTCATCATTGATCTTACTGTGATAATATACGAAATCAAAGAAAGAATATAACAATTTTGTCATCTTCTTTTCTTTATCTCGTTCCTGACTTAAAAATGAAAAAGAAAACCCACAACATAAACCTTACCCGAGACCCAATCAGGATCTTGAAGCCACATAAGACACTTTCTTGATTCGGACTAAAGCTGTAATAGAAAAACAAGGAAAGGGTATGGTTGAGATGTGTTCGGGTTTTTTTTTTTTTATTTATTGAAGATATGAGGTGAGATGAGATTAAGATGATTGGTGATTGATGCGTTATTATCCCAGATCTGTTTATGTGATTTAAAATGTTAAGTGGCAGTTTGGTGTCTGATGGAGGCATATTGTTTAAGATGATGTGTGTTTTAGGGTTAAAAGTGAAATGAGATAATAGGGTTAATCTTCAGTTTTATAACCGGTTATTTCTGACATTCAATGGGATTGGATTTGGGTCTTGTGACTAAAAGTCGAGTATGGGCTTTGTGCTTAAATTCGGTTGTGGACTGAATTATATAACGATGGACTTGGGCTTTCAAAACCGAATATGGACTGGTGGGCAGATTTAATTGTAAACAAAAATTTGTTATCCGAATACTTTTGAGATATAAAAATTTTTTGGATACAAATTTTGTTATAAATTTAAGAGTGGTATTTTGGTCTACAATTTTCACGGAGGGATACAATTAACGGTTTGAGCTAAAATTTGAAGAAAAATGACTACGGGGTTTTTGTACGGTATTGCTTACGCGAAATTGAAGTGACATTTCACGGGTTATCTTCTTTATCGTTGAGACATTGGTTGGTTGGATGAATGTCTCAAGATAACTTGTTGGAGCATTACTGTCACTTTAAGTGATTATGAATTTGACAATCTGGTTATAACTGATGTAAGGAGTTACGTTGTAGTGCTCACAGTGTATAACCATCACTTTAAAGAGTTACGTTGTAGTGCTCAGTGTCACACGGCGTTGTGGATTGTTCAAAAATTTAGAACAAGCAGTAAGTCACAAAGTTGGGATGCTTGCTTCCTTTTCAAGTTAGTCGTATCGGGTTTTCTCCATATGTGGTCATTACAATTAGCCGGTGAATTCAAAGGAGGTTCGATTTCAGGTTGGTTTGAGAGACGTATTGAGAGTATTTTTGCGACATATTCTCACAGAATTTTGCTCAAACTACGGTTTAATATTGCATCAAGAAAAAGGTAATACGGCATGTACACAACATTATGATGATTCCGATAGCTCGCAACCATCAGGAGGGAGAAGTTGGTATTTCATCTTTCTTGATTGGATTGACGAAGGGATTTGTGCTTAAGACCGAAGAAGGAGAAGTAATGTATGTACATCGGGGCTTCTTACCAACTTGGATGCAATACTAACTGAGATATGTTGTTACGATGTTCCCAGAACGACAACCATTGTGCTAGAATCAAGAGTTTACTTTCTTCGCTGCTTGTTGGAAGAGTGTTGTCGGTTCAGGAGGGAGCAGAAAAAGAAAAAAGGCTCACTAGTTAGGAGGGAGTAATAACCTAACTAGACCGTTATAGTTGAAGTTCAGAGCTACAAGGATTTGTGCCGTCAGCGCCAAAGATCAAATGTCGAGATTGTCGGTAGAAAGAACTTCAAGTTTGCCTCAGTATCTAGACTACAGAGACTCTGCGCTTCAACAAAATCAACATTGTTCGTTACTATTGTAATTTACTTTGTTTTGTATTTATAGGTCTCATTATAACCATTCACGTGTGACGATATCTTGGAGGGAGATTGTTAGCCTCGCTTTTTTATAAAGATAATGTCACTTACGTGAATTGGACTAGATGCGTAGTATACTTTGCCCATAGGACTAGTATTGTTTAAGTGGCAAAGTAATGGTTTGTTGAGCCTATAAATACCCTTCATGACTCTCCATGATGGGTGAGGTGAATCATTTAGTGTATTGTGTGTTTTATCAATAAACTCATCTTGTGTTTTCTCCTCTCTCTCTCTCTACTTTCTCTCTCTAGAAGAGATGAATCTCTTCATCTTCTTCCACCAACCAAGGCCTTCTAAAACCACATAAATCATATGTTTTTACGGTCCTACACTTACTCTCAAGGTTAACCCGTTCAATCCAATCACTGGGCTTGGGAATTGACAACATATTGGTAATCATGCCACCAGACACAAATGGTTTTGGACTCTGGTCTTTGTTGTGAGATTCAGGGAGATGATCTTCACCTATGACTCTCTTTTTGCTACTAGGGGCTCCCACAGCATCAAAGACCCTAGGATTCTTAGCAGTCCAACTTTCAATGATATCTTTTTCTTTTTTAAGTTCTTCCTGAAGAGCTTGATTTCTTTTAACTAGTTCAGTGTTTTGAATTTGCAGTGTGATAGCCTCAAGCTTAGCTTGTTTTAAAAGCAGCAGTTCATCCCTACACTTGTTTAATTCAAAACTTAACTTGTTGTATTTTGTAAAAAGATTTAATCGTTGCTCTTCTACAAACATAAGGTCAACATTGATATAGTTCATAAAAGACTGCCAATCAGAGTCATCATCCATAGAAAGTAAAATATTTACCTTCTTCATTGTGATGTTGACCCATTCTCCATTCCTGGCATGATTCTTCCCAACAGCTAGCTTGTCCTCTTCTGAGAGAGCCATCAGTGCACTGACTTGCACCATTTCATCGTCTGAGGAGACTGGCTCTTCATCCCAGTCGAAGACTTCAGCAACTAGGCCCTTGTTTTTAACCTGCACAGATTTAACAGTGTTTGTTGTTTCTGAGGGAGTGGCCTCAAGCAGTGCTAGCTTGGCTTTGACTTTCATGTACTTAGCTTCAAAATCAACAGTTTTATTTTGATCAGATTTGTTTTGAAAATTTTGATGAGACTGATAGATTTTTGGTTGAAATTTGCTAAGGCCTGATGACTGATTTGACCCTGATGGTTTGTAAGAGGGTTCAGAAATTGTTTTTGAAAAACAGTCTTTGGCAAAATAACCTCTTTTGTGACACTTAAAGCACTCAGTGTCCTCATTAGCTTTAGCATTGGAAAAACCTTTGTTTCTTTTTATAAACCTTCGAGAATTAGCAAGGAATGCCCTTTCCTGAAATTCGATGTTCATGTCATTTAGGTACTCCTCACTTGATCTCTCATCAGGCTCATCATCTGAATTTTCCTAAAAATCTTGAACCACACTGTTAGAATAAAAAGCAGTAGAAATTGGTGTTGAAGTGGTGGTCAGGGACTTCTTGACTTCCTGAGACTTCTTTAAGTCAGGGTATCGTTTGTTGATGAGGTTATCCTCGTAGACAAATTTCCCATATATTTCAGGAAGTTCAAGATTCTGGATATCATTAGCATTCCTAAGTCACTGAGAGAAATTTAACCACTTCTCAGGGAGACTATTGACAAAACCAACATTGATTTCATGTTTGGACAACTTAACACCATCATTTGACAGTTCATTTAACAAGGTTTTGTACCGGGTGTAAGTTTGAGACAGAGTTTCTGAGTCCTTAGCCCTGAAGGTGTTTTACTCAAGTTTCAGGTCCATAATCATGTTCTCCTTGGTATCCGAGGGACCTTCATGACTGTGGACCAGGTCATCCCAGGTTTGTGTAGCTATACTACAGCCAATAACAGACTCCATGACATCATCAGGAAGACAAGATATGATGATGCTTTTGAGCCTTTGGTCCTGGTTGACCACTCTCCTCTCGTCCTGAGTCCACTGAGCTTCAGGTTTAGGTAAACCTTCAGCAGTCTTTGGGATAAATGGACCTTCATTAATACACTTTATGTAGTAAGGTTCCATCCCAGTCAAATAGCAAAGCATTCGCTTTTTCCATTTGTTAAATTTACCAACTTCGAGTCGAGGGGCAACAGCTGAATAAGCTCCACCCTTTTTGTCAACTAGTTGGGGTACATCAATTTCAGCCATTAGGATCCTGATTTAAAAACATTTTGAGCGGCTTAAAAAGGTTTTATAATCAGCCTGCTCTGATACCACTTGTAGTTCCCGTTCCACAATCGTATAAAAACAGTTAAAGCAATAAATGAACAGATTGTGAACAATGACTGAAAGTAATGTAAGTAAAAACACACTGAATAATTTTCAACTTAATATTCTTTATTAGAAACAAATCAAAACAGAATACATTACCCAAGTACTTGTGGAATAGTACTTGGGATTGAAATGACAAGTATGGTATCTCCTCACTAAGCTCAGGCTAAGTCTGAGCACAACTACAAAGGAACTACTGAGCTATCTCAGGGACAGAGTTGTATTTGGAGGAGTGGAAGATGGCTTGTGTGTGTGTTTTACAATTAATCCACATGCTTAACATTTTCCACTCCAACTCTTATGCTATTTATACAAGTATGTTTTTAACTCTTTCCTAGAGGACAAACTGACAGGTTACAGAAGATAAAATACTGGTGTATTTTGTCTCTGTTTACATTGGCTATATTATGTAAGTGACAATGCTGCTTTCTTCTTGTCAGTGATGACACTGAGCCTGATAGTTAACATTCAGGGAAAGTTGACTTTTGTTGATAAGGACTTCGTCTTATCTGTTCAAACTTATCCCGTCTTGTCCCGCTCATTCTTCAGTCTTCATAGCCTTCAGTCTTCATAGCCTTCAGTCTTCAGTCTTTAGTTTGTCTTCAGTGTTAGTAGTTGGTGAGGAGTTTCGGGATTCAGTGAGTTATTGTCATCACTCACTGAATCCACCATCTTCTTCTTGACTCAGTCTTCACCCCTTAAGTTCCGCCTTACTGAGTGGAGAGACTTCTTCTTTGTCTCTTACTGAGTATCCTGAAGACAGCTCACTGAGAGACTATGCGCTCAGTGACTTGTTAATGTTTAAAGGATTAAACACTTAGGGTATTTTATATTTAAATCCTAGACTTAAGAGATTTGGGTATTTACTGAACCCAACAATTTATTTTTGGTTAGGTTATTTATTTTTGGCTTATTATTTTAGCCATATTATTTATGGTTGTGAAGATTTATTGCATTGGTACTCGAACTTATTTTTATAGCACGTCACTATAGATCGATTCCTTTGTATCCTCAACAAGAGAGGAGCATAAATCAAGGGGCAGTATTTGCATCGTCGACTTCATTTCTCCTCGTTTCGATACTCTTTTTGCTTCGACAAAAAGGGGAAGAAATGGGATAAGCTCAACTAAAAACTTGTTAATTATAATTTTGAGTGAATTACGGTTTGTTGAAAATTGCAGAAAATGTCCTTGTGCCTTTTTTTCAGTGCGTTTCGTCCCTGTGGTTTACAAATCTTACGGATTTTGTCCCTCGTCCAAAAATGTCCGTTAAGTGTCTTGCGCTGTTAGTCCTTCGTTAGTGCAGTCCGTTAAGTGTTTTGCACTGTTAGTCCTTCGTTAATAAATTTTGCACCGTTAGTCCTTATTTTTTAAATATAGTTTTCCCCAATTAGTCCCTCCGTTAATAACCGTTTTTGTCCGTTTTTATCCGTTTTCGTTCTTTTTTATCCGTTTCCCCCTGTTTTTCTACGTTTTTCGTCCGTTTTCTTTCGTTTTATATAGTTTTTGTCCATTTTTCTTACGTTTTTATCGGTTTTCATCCGTTTTTCTTAGTTTTGTCTGTTTTCTTTCATTTTGTCCGTTGTTCTTACGTTGTGTCCGTTTTTTGTACGTTTTTACGTTTTTGTCCGTTTAAAAAAATTTTGAATAAAAAATCTCAAAAAAAAATTTTGAATAAAAAAAATATTTTTTAAAATATATATATATTTTTTAAAATATGTCCGTTTTTTTCAATAATTTTCGGAAATTTTTTAAGATTTTTTTAAAAAAAATATTTGAAAAAAAATATTTTTCGGAAATTTTTTTCAAATATTTTTTTAAACGGACAAAAATATTTTCCGAAAAAAAACGGTAAAAAAAATTTCCAAAAAATATTTTTTTTCAAATATATTTTTTTTTTTAAATATTAAAAAATTTCCGAAAAATATTGAAAAAAAACGGACATATTTTAAAAAAATATATATATTTTGAAAAATAATTTTTTTATTCAAATTTTTTTTTTTGAAATTTTATATTCAAATTTTTTTTTAAACGGACAAAAACGTAAGAAAAACCGATAAAAACGTACGAAAAACGGACAAAAACGGATGAAAACCGATAAAAACGTAAGAAAAATGGACAAAAACTATAAAAAAACGAAAGAAAACGGACGAAAAACGTAAAAAAAACAGGGGGAAACGGATAAAAAAACGAACGAAAACGGATAAAAACGGACAAAAACGGGTGAAAACTATTATTAACGGAAGGACTAATTGGGGAAAACTATATTTTAAAAAATAAGGACTAACGGTGCAAAATTTATTAACGAAGGACTAACAGTGCAAAACACTTAACGGACTGCACTAACGAAGGACTAACAGCGCAAGACACTTAACGGACATTTTTGGACGAGGGACAAAATCCGTAAGATTTGTAAACCACAGGGACGAAACGCACTGAAAAAAAAGCACAAGGACATTTTCTGCAATTTTCAACAAACCACAAGGACCAATTATGTAATTCACTCTATAATTTTTATATAAAATGAGTTTATATTTTGTTATCATCAAAAAGGGGAGATTGTTAATACAATTGATGTCTAAAAATGTTATTTATATTTTTTTGACTTCTCTACGTATTGATAATAACAAAATAAAAAAAATATTTTACGTCAAAGTTAACGTAAACAAGTTATTAGTCGTAGAATACCAATTCGACGTAAATCACTCAAGTTATCAATAAACAAACATAAAACTTAATGGATGATCAAAGAAATTAATTTTTGTCTTAAACTTCACATTTTTATAAATGTGACAAAATATTTTTTTTAAATATTGTTTTGACAAACTATTTTTGTATTATTAAGAAATGTTGAAATGGGTATTTATTTCAAATTTTGAAATTTATAACAGCTATTTTTCCCTTAAAAAATACCTTCACCACAAAATGACAGACAATGAAGCATGGGACGGATCCATTAAAGTGGACGGTAATTTAACGGTACCGTCCAAAGTAACAGTCAGAATTTCTTTGTCTTATAAATAGTGGACCATTTTACACTTCAAACAAGATTTTCTCACACAGTTTTCTGAGATCAAAACCTATTTCATTTAGCTCACTTCCTTTGATCATTTAGCTCACTTTCTTTGATCATTAAGCTTGTTTTCAGTTTGTTTTCGAGTGATCCAATCATCCATTCAAGTGATCACCTTTATTCCTCTATTAATTCAAGAGAAGAACACACCGTATCACGAAGATACAAAGTGTTGCAGTATTAGTTTAGTGCACTCGTAACACTTGTTACGTACTTGGTGTATATTGTCGAACATCAAGTTCTTTGTTACCATATTTTCTTGGATTGTGTAGATCAAATAGCTCATGTGAAGATCGGGTAGATCTTGTGTAGTTTGTGTTGATTGTATGTAGATCGGATAGATTTTGTGAAGATCGGGTAGATCTTGTAGTTTGTGTAGTTTTTGTGAAGACCGGGTTAGTATTTTAGTCCTTAAAATACAAGTGTGAGAGATTGGTTATAGCTAAATTAGAACTCGACATTTTGCTTAGTGTCAGAAACTGTGATAAGCGAAGTTTTACGGTTTTCTCCTGCCTGAAGGGTTGTTGACATAGTGCAGTGAACTCTCGAGTTAGGTACTCTATGAGTGGAGTTTGGCGAAAAGGAGGTTAGTTACCGAACCATTATAAATCTCGGTGTCTTGGTTTGATCTTTCCATCTCTTTACTTTGATCTCATATTTTATTTTTTGTAGTTATCATTGTTGCTTATCTTTAGTTCAATTATATTGTGTTTATATTGTTGTTACTTTATCTCGCATAAACTTGAATCTAAAGTTTTTAAAAGAATATATTTTTAACGATAAAACGGTAAAACTATTCAATCATCATTCTATTTTTTCACACAATTAACTACTCTTGCACGGTCCCTTATTCTTTCCATCAAGCTTTTATAAAAAAAAGTTTATCAGGCTGGTCGCATTCGATTGTTTTAGATCGGTTGGGCATCCAAAATATTAGTCCTCAACCGATGTTAATATCGAGCACATCTATTGGGAAGGTCGGTTGGCACATCGGTTGCCTCGTTCTAATTTGCAATATCGAGTGCAAATTCACTAGATGTTAAATGCGTCCAAGTCCCAAGTTCCCAACCACATTTGACTAAAATGAATACATTTTTAAAAATTGACCGTTTGGTCATTAAAAAAAAAACAATTTTACCACTCTATAAATACTAACTTCACCTCAAACACACTTCTTAACACACAATTCAACCTCAAAATACTTCTCAACACAAGATTTATTATGGCTTGCCGTCTCCCCCATTCCGCTGAAGATATGCAAGTGTACGTTCAAAATCAGTGCCATAACGACGATGAGGCTCGAAAAAACGCTATTATAAGCGTCATCGAATTGTTTGACCAGGCGGAGAAGGAACAGATGAGAGAAACCTACAAGAGTTGCAATGACATTACGCCTGAACGAAAGGCTGTGATCGACAAATTTTTGAAAGATCAAGCCCGCAAAGATCGCGAGATTGCTGACAAGTTGTGGCGGTGTGTTCAAAAGGTATCGGACAACGTCAGCACCAAAATCAATTGGAGCTATCGGGAGAACAAAAACGATGGTGTAGGTGCATCAACTTCGACTACCAACTTCGAGGGATTTGCCGGTTCTCGTACTCCCTCGTATGACTCTGCATGCGGGGAGCATTCAGATTTGATTTATGATTTATGTATTTCGTATCGTTTTTATATTTAATATATTATTGTTTTTATTTAGTATTGTAACATTTTAGTTATTAATGAAATTTTAGTTTATGTTAAAAATGTTTAAAAAATATATAAAAAAAAATAAAATAAATAAAATCCTTGGGTCGTCGACTGAGGCATCCGGGTCATCTCAGGTCGCTGGAGAGAGAAAGCTGACGTGACGCTTGATGACCCGGGTCGTCCCAGGTCACGACCGGGACCAGCCTCATACGAGAACCAGTTTTACAAAAGCTTTTTGATATTTAAAAGTGAGTAAAAAATAAGATGTGTAAATATATATATATACGAAAAGATATTGAACAATTCATTGTGGAAACTCTTAAAAAGATGTCGATGGGTCAACAAAACTGTTACTTTCACTTTCTGCTCTGAATTTTGTAACGTACTTATTTAACCTTTTAACATGCACAAATCATTTTTCCTTCAAAAACACCTCATAACACACACACACATACACCACATGACCACACACATCTCATCACACATATAAACAAACAAACCTTGAAACACAAACACACTTCTTAACACAAACAAAACCAAAAAACACATACTCCTAGTACCATCTCTTTGTATGTAAAAAAAAACACCAACATGAGAACAAGCAATCATCTCATAGGCATGTTAAACTTCTTAACATTCCTACTATCAATCCCAATCCTAGGTGGTGGAATATGGTTAAGTACACGTGTCAACAACTCAGACTGCTTAACTTTCCTACAATATCCACTAATAGTCATTGGGGTAGCCATCATGGTTGTCTCACTCGCGGGATTTGCCGGCGCGTGTTACAGGAACACTTTTTTAATGTATCTATATCTATGGGCTATGTTTTTAATCATATGTGTGCTTATTGGTTTTGTTATATTTGCTTATGTTGTTACGGATAAAGGGTCGGGTAGAGATGTTTTGAATAGAGGGTATAAGGATTATTATTTACCCGATTATTCGGGTTGGTTAAAGGATCGGGTTTCGAGTGACAGTTATTGGAGGAAGATTAGCTCTTGTGTTAGGGATTCGGGTGTTTGTAGGAAATCGGTTCGGGTTATGAACGGGTTGCCGGAGTCTGCTGATGTTTATTATCAAAGGGAGCTTAATCCTATTGAGGTTAGTGGTTTTTCATATACTTACATGGTAAAAATTTACTATATGCTTGTTGAAGTACGTGTGAATGATTAGTTGATTACTTATGTCTCTTATATGATATACTCGTAAGTTATATCATGTTAATTTTCATAATAGTTTTTTTACCTATATTATTAGGAAAAATGGCAACTGAAAGCTATGGTTAAGGTTGTCATACTATACAAACTAACATTTTTTATTATCTTGTTTTGATAAGTGAACTAATTAAAAGATGTGCAATAGCAACGAACTTTCATAAATGTTTTAATTTGCATATTTTAATAACGTGTCATACCTGAATATCTTACATGTGTCATTATTTATAACGTGACACGTCGTCAAATTATGCAAATTAAAATACTTATGAAAGTTTGTTAATATTGCACATCTTTTAATTAGTTTACGTACCAAAATGAAAAAATGAAAAAAATTCATCGCTATTTTATGATTTAATTCAAAGTTTGATGAGTTAGTTCATGGTTAATTATAAAATAAGATTGTTACTACTATTACCTATTAAACATGATATCAAAAATTAGAGTTAATAAATATCTTGATGATTAGCTCAAAGTAATGACTCGTTATTAGATTAAGTGTTATGATTTTTGTTTAATATGATGATGGGTTGATAATACAACATAATTAAATTTGTTTCAATATTACATTTTTTTAATTAGAAACTAGAAGCTGCTAAGTAAACAGATGTAAAATAGAAGGATGACACTTGGATGTGCCAAAAGATATGATAGTTCAGTCCATGAATAATTTAGTTATTGACTATAAATTATAGGTTGATTGATATTGGATTATAAATAATTGAGTTGCTGTCGTCGTGCCTGTAAGTGACTGAGTACCAATTTTCATATTAATCATCTGCATAAAATAAGGGAAAAAGGTTTACAAAAGGAAATTGAAAAAAGTTCTTTAAGTTCAAAAATTACTAAGTTTTATTTTGAATGCTAAAAAATAATCGCGATGTACACAGTAAAAACTTTTCTCCCTTTAACAACTTGATAGAAAGAAAAAAAAAAACACGTCATTTCTTTTAGCTTAAAAGCAAAAATTATTTTGGCTTGTTGCGTAGTCGAATTATAAACATATAAACCAAGTATCCAGTTTAGTTTACGTTCACAATTTACATAGTGTAAGAAAAAAACAAAAATGTCCTACAAATATATATGTTCACCCGTGTGTGTAACCTTTTACTGGTACTGTCAGACTTGCATGCATCTTTGTTATCAACTTTTTATACTGTTTTGTTCTTTTGCCTGTCCTTCAATCTAGTTTTTTTATTTTTTTTATTTTATTAGTCCTATCGTTCAAAATAATTGTGAAAAAAGATAAATAAATAAATAAAAAAACACTACTTTTCTTTCTATAAAATGATAGTTTTACATTTAACTAATTCATTATTGTTTTCTTAAAAATTAGGGCAAATCGCATAAAAGTGTACTTAACTTATACCCGATTTCAATTTAATGTACTATACTTTTTTTTTCCTAATTTAATGTACCCAACTTTTTTTTGGTTGCAAATGTAGACAATCAATAGGTTAGAAGGTCACCTTATACTAGCTAGCAGGTCACCATCTTCTCCACCCCCTTTTTCCGGCGACCCATTTTCCGGCGACCCATTTTTTCGAAAACAAATCTTTCCGACGTTGATACTTCAAACAGGTCACCATCTTCTCCACCTCCTTTTCCGGCGACCCATTTTCCAGCCTCTTTCCTAAAGCAGTCATTGTACGTACTGTTAATAAAAGTAATAATAAATTGAATATACTAAGTTGGGGGTATAATCAAGAGCATGTTCCTTGCAGTTTCTTATTTCATACTATCATTCATATTTCATAAGCATAAAAAGAATGCAGATTCAATGCATTCCGAATTAAACTATTTCCCTCAATTTTAAAAGTTACCGGTCTTCTTTAAGGGGATGTTTTTGATTCTGTGATTGTAATGGATATGATGTATTATTGTTCTTTATATAACAAATAAATTACGTTTTATGTTAGAGTTCGATGACCCGTCATGCAATGATATATATATAAACCTTTATATTTGAGTGTGTATTCATATCTATATATAATTATATGTTTTACCCATGCCAGCAACATGACACAAACCTTAACATTTGAGGTTTTTTTTTTTTTTTTTTTTGCATGCTTAATCTTTGATTTCACTCTACTGGTTTGGATCTTCTAACCCATAGTTTTAGCATATTTAGATAAGTTTCTACATTAGATATTCGAATAATTTTTAGCAAATATCATTTTTGAAACTCTTAAAAAAATGACCCAAATGAGACGCAGATTGAGCTATCTTTGTAATTCGCATGTAAAATGAACACACGTGATTTGTTGAAAATGGCTTAAATGGGGTGGAGAAGATGGTGACCTGTTTGAAGTATCAACGTCGGAAAGATTTGTTTTCGAAAAAATGGGTCGCCGGAAAATGGGTCGCCGGAAAAAGGGGGAGGAGAAGATGGTGACCTGCTAGCTAGTATAAGGTGACCTTCTAACCTATTGATTGTCTACATTTGCAACCAAAAAAAAGTTGGGTACATTAAATTAGGAAAAAAAAAATATAGTACATTAAATTGAAATCGGGTATAAGTTGAGTACACTTTTATGCGATTTGCCCTAAAAATTACTGCTATAATAATAATATCAAGTAAAAGTAATAGTAATCTACATCAAAATAATGTATCTATTTTTGGCAATGAACAATTAATTTAGGACAAATACCAAAAAAGAAACATTGACAATAATATTTAGACGGAAGTAGTATTTTTTATTTATTTTTTAATTCAACTAACTATCTCACGATAATACACATAACACAACAAATGAATTTCATAATGTTTTAAGCAAGACTTGAACTTATAACCATTTATTTTAAAAACATTTTTGCACATATATACCACACAAACACTTTGATGGTCTTGTTTCTTTATACAAAACAAAATGTTATTTACCCTTTGTTTAGTTTCGGATAAGAAACTTCTTTTGATAAGGTGTGTGGTTGTAGGATGATGGTATAGGAGGTTAACAATGGTATATACGTGTCGACGGAGAACGTATGATGACATAATGGATGAAAATAAGCATTTTCAGTTTAGCTATAACTCATGGTGCTATCAAGTCACACTCTTTTTTATTGCAACTTTGTCAAGATGTAGTGTACGAATTTAAGATGTTTTATGACAAATTTGCTAATTAATTGTGGATGGTGAGGCTATTGATTAGCAGAAAAGTCTGGTCATGAATAGAAGTTATGATAGTGATCACTCAAAGGAAGATATTTTTCTAAACAAATAAAATATCAATATAAAAAGAACTGTTTGGCTACTGTTTTTGTAAGTCACACAAACCATTTATCTTTCACGCATAGAAGTTGACTTCCATTATTCCACTAGACCACCTCTCATCACTCCTAATAACATAACATTAATTAATTTTATTAAACACACATTATATCATCATCAATATCATATGTTATTGGGAGCGTTTGTTTAAGCTTGTTTAGAGGGCTTATTAGCTTATATAACAAAAATAAGTCTATTAAATGTTTGACTAAACTTATATGTTTGTGTTTATGCGTTTATATAAGGAGGTTTTGATAAGCTCAAACTTTATGGTTTATTTGAAGAATATTAGGCTTATATGAAAATATTATATTAAAAAGACTTATGTCATCATTTAATGATTACAAAATATTTTTATACGTTTTTTGTCATTTTACTTTATTAATTATGATACGTATACCATCATTTAATGATTACAAAACATTTTTATACGTTTTTTTGTCATTATACCTTATTAATTATGATACACTATCACAAATACTTAACAAGAGCTTATGAGCTCATGGTATATAAGTAATAAGTCGCTTATATAATATAAGTATAAACCCAGTTCATAAACTTATCCAAACATCCCGTAAAACAATTCTTTTGCCAATAGATCATAATTTAAGTGATATCATTTGTGTCTATTTGTGAGTTATCTGTTACCAAAAGTTCAAAACCTTTTGGCTTTACTACATCTAATATATTCTATACTCTTTAAAGCATCTTTAAAGGATCAAATATTTCTTTTTGCATGTCTAATTTTAATTGGTTGCTTGGTCAAATTTGCAAAAGAAAATATCTTATATCTCAAGTCCCAACTACTCTTTGTTACTTCACCTTTGCATTTTCCCATCTGACCTTTTTTCTCCCTAATTCAAGCCATGTATCACGTCCAACTTGCTATTTTCGCTTTTAACGTACATAAACTAGTTTATACGTAAAATGATGATACTTTAATCCTTAGCATGGTTAATCCAAATATTAGTACATGGGATACTTTTATGAGTTATAAGTTTCTTAATGTATGCTTATCTAGACGTTATTCGTCATGTTGAATATCCCATTATGTGTGAAATTGTGGCCTTGTAATCTTGATATTCAGGGTCATCAAAGGATATCATTTCGATTTCAATTATGATAGGGATGATCTTGAAATATTTGCTTTATTCTAGTAGGTAAATGGGTCCCTTGTCTTTTAAAGTATCAAACTAGATCCATACATATGTAGTGGTTGTGTGAGTGAATAGGGGTCCATTTTGGCTTAATGTATTATTTATTAGGCAATTGATAGCTATGTATTCATAACCATGATGTTTTCAGCTGTCAATTTGGATTTGTGAAACTTGAAGGCATCTTTAGGTTGCTTATTTTTTCTTAAGGCTGAATGTAATAAGACTACACCAAGACTGAACCCAACACTGTCACATTAACGCCACCTTGGCTTTCTTTGGTTTGTGTAGTAAGGGAGACCAAACAAAATGGATAGACTAACCGAATGGTTTGGTCCCCATTACGTTGAGTGTCACCATAGAGAATTATGTAGCATATTTTTTTATACCCAAGAATCATCGACTCGTAGTAATTTACATACGTGTGACTTGTCGGTATCTCTACTATTGTTTTTGGTAGCAAACATATGACTGAAAGCAATATGATAACTCTGAATTATATAATATATCTTATCTTATTTAGGAAAAAACTTATTATAGTGTCCAGTCGATATAAAGGTGGATGATAACTAAAATTATAGTAGTTCCTTGGTTTTTATTGAATAACCTATGAATACGAAATGCCTTTGCATTTATATAATGTTTCTCTGATCTCTTATTTGTTGGTTGTTGCAGTCAGGATGTTGCAAGCCACCTACAGAATGTGGTTTCACTTATATAAACGAGACCACATGGAACTCAGTGAATTCAGCTTCGATGGTAAACAATCATGACTGCTACAGGTGGAACAACGACCAAGAGCAACTATGTTACAGTTGTAACTCGTGTAAGGCAGGAGTGTTGGCAAATATTAGGAAGAGTTGGAGGAAAGTCTCGGTTATCAACATTGTGGTGCTCATCATCCTAGTCATTGCATACGTTGTTGCTTGTGCGGCTTTTAGGAACAATAAGAGGATGGATAATGATGAATCTTATGGAGAGACCCGAATGGAGAAAGCTCGACCTAGTTGGATACGGTTTTAGTCACCTCTTTGAAAAGAAAAAGAAAAAAATCCAGATGATTTTCTTCAATCAGTTTTCACTTATGTTTTAGATTTTTTATAGTGTGCTTGTTTTAGATGGTGAAGACTCTTCATGTTTGCATGGCCGGGACTCGGTAGTACATAGATATTATTTGCATATATTTGTTTGTCTTATTTTCTATTTCCCGTTGGTCTAAAACCTAATGTCCAACTCGAAGTTCTGAACTTAAATCTATCTTCTTTATTATCATTTCAAATATGTTTGCGCTACTCTAACTTGAATCGAGCCTAAATTTTCCGCAAAGTGAGCTTAAGAAGGGGCGCGGTAGACCTCTGAACTAAAGTCAAGGAAAATGCAAATCATGACGGCCTTCCCACCACACAAAGTTAAAAACGGATAAAAAGTCCTTTGCAATCAAAGATCGACCATAGACGCAAACCGATTGACCGCTGCCCAATAACTTCATGAAAGTAGTTAAATGCGAGCTGAATTGTGATGCAGTGCGCAGGGCTTTTTGTTCCAAACGAAACAATATAAATATGGGTTTAGGCATTGAAAAGTGATGTACTTTTCTTATGTTCCATCATCATACATTACTCGTTTACTTTTTCTTTTTCTTTAGTTAAGGATGGTTTCTAACTTTTTGGTTGACTAATTCACGGGATTTACCATTTGGCCTACTAATCTATAAGGTTTGAACCCACAGCTACACAGGCTCAGACCGTGTAAAGCCCTCCCTTTTCAAAAGGTTGGTGTGGTCTATAGGTGCAAGTTTAAACCGGTTTTCAAAAAAACCGGACGACAAAACCGGAACCGGTTTTCAACAAAACCGGTTTTTACAAAACCGAAACCGGTTTTAGTAAACCGAACCGGTTGTACCGGTTTTAAGTTTTTCCAGCGGACCGGTTTTTTACCGGTTCTAAAACTGGGTAAAACCGGTTTTTTGAAAAAACCGGTTAAAACCGATTTTTTTTTTTTTTTTTTTTTTTTTGTCGAAAACCGCTAAAAACCGGTTTAAACCGGTTTTAAAAACCGGTCAACGTTAAGTCAAACTAGCCGTTGGATTTGAATACCGGCTAAAAACCGGTTTAAACCGGTTAAACCGGTTTTAAAAACCGGTCAACGTAAAGTCAAAGTATCCGTTGGATTTGAATACCGGCGAAAACCGGCGAAAACGGGACAATTGCTTTTAAACTATTTGGTTATCCACATACGGGATCTAATTTAAGAAAAATTTTACATGACACTTTAATTGAATATAATTTAGATGATAAAGTTTTTACGATTTCACTAGATAATGCATCTAATAATACTAAAGCTATGGAATTGTTAAAATTACGTATAAAACCCATTTTAGATGGTGCTTTTTTTCATTCCCGTTGTGTTGCTCATGTTATAAATTTATCCGTTCAAGCGGCATTAAAAATATGTGAGAGATTACGTTTGGTATTTAGGGGTATATTAACAAATATATATCGCTCGTGTAATGAACGACAAATTAACTATAAACGTTTTCGTAAACAATGTGGTGAACCATGGCTAGGACCGAAATTAGATACACCTACTAGGTGGAATTCTACTTGCGTTATGTTTGAAAATATATTACGACAACGTTCTACTTTAGATGCTTTTAATGAATTACTTGTTGATAAAAACCGTTCTACTTCGATAGATGAGCAAGATTGGGATCGACTAAATGATTTAGCTAATTTTTTACAAGTTTTTAAAGAGGCAACAACTATAGTATCGGGTGTTTATTACCCAACTAGCCCATTAGTTTTAAATCAAGTTTATGCTATGACGGAAAAATTAGACGAATTAAAAGACTCACCTACTCAAATGTTTAGAAAAATGGTTAAAGTTATAAAAAAGAGATTTATAAAATATTTTGCTAGTTTACCTTTGGTTTATACTTGTTCCGCCGCACTTAATCCATGTTTAAATGTTGGAGGCGTAGAATTTTTAATAAGAAGAATAATGGAAAATTTAGAATTATCTTTTGGGTTGGACGGTGAAGATCTCAACTATATAGAATCTCAAGTTTTTAAATTTAATGATTATTTTAAAAAATTGTTTGAAATTTATGCAACAAAATATGGTCAACAACCAAACCCAATTATCGACCCAATGCGGGCCGGTTCGTCCCGAATGACAAGGGACATTAACATAAACCTTTATAATACTTTACGTGAAGACGCTACAAAGCGTCAACGATCATCGGCCCCGACAAGCGAGTTGGGACAATATATGGCTACAAACTTTTTAACAACTTTAAGTCCCGATGAGTTTGCAAACTTTGACATTTTGGCTTGGTGGAAAGAAAGGGAAATCCAATTTCCAATTTTAGCCGCTATGGCTCGTGACTTATTAGCGGTCCAAGCTTCGACGGTAGCTTCCGAATCGGCCTTTTCTCATAGTGGTCGAATTATATCGGATAGAAGGACAAAACTTAGCCCCGAATCCGTGGAAGTATGTGTATGTTTGAAAGATTATATGGACGGAGTAGATAGGGTACAACATCAAACATCGTTGGAAGGTTCGATTGAAGAAGTTGAAGAAACTATAGCACAAGAAGAAGATGACATGGGGATATCACCTCCGGCTACCGAATTAGATGAAGGTGAATTTGAACCATTTGATGTTGAAGAGTTAGATGTAGAAGAATTTTTGGATGATTTAATTTCTTGAGTATACACGGGTGATGGCAATGCCGAAGCTCGATATACTTGAGTATACTAATATGTTTTTGGGTGATGGCCATGCCGAAGCTCGAAATGTATTAGTATTTATTTATTTTTAGTTCTATAATTGTATTGTTTAAATAAAAGTTATGATTGTATTCGAAATGTATTAGTATTTTATAGTTTTAGTTGTATGATTGTATTGTTTAAATAAAAGTTATGATTGTATTCGAAATGTATTAAATGTTTTAAATTCCGAAAAAAACCGAACCGGTAAAATACCGATAAAAAACGGATCCGAACATTTAAAACCGAAAAAACCGAACCGGTAAAAAACCGATAAAAAATCGATTCCGAACATTTGAAACCGAAAAAAACCGATTCCGAACATTTAAAACCGAAAAAAACCGATTCCGGAAAAACCGAAAAAACCGAAACTGATTTTTGGCAAAACCGGTTTTTTAAAAACCGGTTTTTGGAAAACCGAAAACCGGTAAAAACCGGTTTTTGTGCACCTCTAGTGTGGTCACTTGAGGGTTGTTTGCACCTAGCATGAATTGAACTTGACACATCACAGATCTTGCACAATCCTTTTTGCCACTAGGCTACCCAATATGCTAAAAACTTTTAAATTATGATCTGATATCATATTTATTGTTGACATGTTATGGGTATTTTGGTAATTTCAAAGGTGTTGACGTGTCAGCAACAAGTATTTTCATAACAAAATTTGTAAGTTTGTATTATATAGCATAACAAAATAAGCACACATGTGATGATAAAACATGGAGGAAAGTACGATGCTACCCTATAGCCTCTAAACCCACAAGTATCTGTACACCGGTGAATGCAAAGTTCCAAGTGCAAAATGTAAGCAACAATTGTATTCAACATGACAACATATCCAGTCATATTCAGATTTGCATACAAGATAATTTTGAATAGATTTCGTCATCATGATTGGAGCACACAACTCCATTAAGTTATCCTCAAACAAAATAAGACAAGCAGCATCTTTGTTCCTCTTGCTTTATTTCTATATGCTAAAACAAAAAGAAAGAAAAGAATTCAAACTGCTTCACCTGAAGGCACCACCATGAAAAATCAATATCCCCAGTAATCATTTCTGATCTCGTCATCAAACTTCTGCTTGAGCTCTGGGTGCTTCTCAAAGTACTCATCGGCGGTCATGGTGCTGAGCTTTTTCTGTTATAATACGAAACAATCAGTTTCATAGCAAAACAAAACAAAAACCCGTGGCAATTAAAATAAAATTTGGCCCATTTGACCAATTTGATGGAAGAGTTTGCTTGACATGGGAATAAATAATACCCCACCAACAAATTGAAATAGCCATTTTTAATTAATGGATTATAAACTTTATAAATACGTTAATACGATTCGTTGTTTATGTAAATCGAGGATTAACAGGTCAACTGATCCACCCAAAGTACACAACCCGCCCATTATGCCACATCTAATTGTTACCTTCAGCTCTTGGACATCAGCAATTTCTTTCTCCAATCTTTCAGATTCCTTGAGAGATTTCTGCTCAGCCTCTTTCAGTTCTACCAACTGTCGATCCGAAAATTAAAAGTAAATAAGATGGTTTTGTCACACATTAAGAACACCCCATACACTAATTTATTCTTATCAATAATCTTTATTAGCTTACTCCTTAGCCAAACACTACTACTATTCACATTTCTACTTAGACAATACTTGTATAGATAACAATTGTGGTATTCCATGTCAAACATAAAAATTCATAGCCATGGCAGATGCCAACAGGTCATATATGGTTCCTTACCAGTGCATCAAACTTAGGTTTGTACTCTGGGGTGGTCTTATCAACAAACTTGGGGATTTCAACACCTGTAAAGAAAATAGGAGAGTCAGAATCAGCACATTGTTTTAGAAAATCGGGAATGTAAAAGTACCATATCACACTAGAATTCAAAATATAATAGTGGATTATAGGCTATTACAAATGACCAATTATTCAAGTTCTGGGATTATTGCACACCAAAAAAACCCAACATTCAGTAGGCTGTAGACTGTAGTTATACATTGTTTGACAAACTTGAAAGTGTTATGTTTCACCATTTAAAAAACTAAGGTGTTATGTTTCACCATTTAAAAAGTAATAAAGATGTAAACTTTAAGCCTAGCCAGTCATCCCTGCCTCTGAACTACACCAATACTCTATTCCCTTATATAAATTTTTTAACAATATTGCCACCAGGTAGCAAGCACATGCTTTAAAAATGATTCTAGCTTTCTTAAAGAGCATAAAAATATCAAGTGTCATTAAGGGATGTCTGTCAAGCAAAACAATATATTTGTGCTTTGTAAAATTTAATACTCCGTAGGATTTTCTAGCAGAAGTCTTTAACCTGGTTCCTAGCACTAGATGTTTTAGCACTCTGTAATAATGAAATATATTTCTTTACCAGATTGATAAGAAAAGACACGCCCTATTCAACATGAATATGAGCTAGTTAGTGGAAAATTTTCAGGTAAAATGTTCCGCTGAGATGTGAGATTAACTTATCTCCGCAAACTCAATGAACCCGTTAACCACATTTTTTTTAGTTCCTCGGATAGAGATATGCAGGCTTATTTGTACATTTAAAGTGATCCTCTTTTGTTGGAAAAAGAAAACAAAATACTTGGCCCACATTTACTTTAACAAAATTGAAATTACTAGAAAGATGTAAATTTGAAAATTGTTGTTTTGAATTTACCCATCATATAGTTTAAATCTTCCGCTTCGACTATGTGACCAATTGCATAAATCTAGAATCTATAGAAAAGAATAAAATTGTCAATTTTTCCCAAAAGTGAAGACGTCAATAGAATGGTTTATAATCAATTTTGCTTCCTCAGCAATGTGACCATTATAAGAATATAAACACAAGGAAGACTCTATATATTGCTCTGTAAAAGCATAATTTTTTTGTAAGTTCCTCCGTCCCTCGAAATAGTTGATATGTTGCCTAAACAAGGCCTACACAAATAAGTATACATGTTGAATGTAGGCAAAGCAAAAAACTTACTGTCATAATATTCTTTGTAAGAATCAACAATGCGAGATCCAAGCCCTTTCCTGTAGTACTCCCAATCAATAGGCTCTGGTTCCTGCAGAACCCAGGAAGAAAAGTTATTAGCAATACAATAAAAAGATTATGATCATCATCATTCATAAAGCCTGGTTTTGGGAGGTCAAAAGTTCTCAAATATATGAGAAGGATGCTATGACCAGAATTTCAAGTGTCTGGTTGAGATGGCAACAGTAGAAAAGCAGAACAAACACATAACAATTAGATACCTATAAAAAAAATGAGTTATAGCTTGAGACTTAGGCAATTAGATAAAATGGTCAGTGGACTTCAATACCTCTATGACTTTTTCCCTCATCGTGTCATTTCATAATCCAAGTAAACAAGGTCATGTTTCAGATAATACAATTTAGCAATACACTGAAATGAAGTCTTTGGGGGTTTGGCATATTAATTTTAATCTATTTTTTGCTCTGAACTTGAATGTGACATCTATCTACATATGCTATTAATGAGCAATAACACGCCATATATTCTTTCTTTTTTTTTTTTTAAATTGATGAAAAGGAGAATATAAATAAGTTTAAAAGCAGAATCAAAGAAGAAATATAGACCAGTAAGTCTACAATCAACAGTTCACAAAACTACTGAGGTGCAATTTAATGCTAAAATAGTAGAAAAACCGACACGAATAGTATGCAAGATCATGGGAGGGAGGGTACTTCTTCAACTTTTTGAGCTCTTCCTTCTGGGCACCCTATACGCTCTTAAGTTCACTAGGGTTAAGTTGACCTCACTTATAGCAAGTGCCAACACACAGTCCCTTCCATTTGAGCACAAAATATAACAAAAAACTACCTCTTGCTAAAAGAACATTTCTTCAAATTGAATAATTGAAAAAGATATTACGACAGACATCCTCACATCAAACAAACACGCCAAAATATGACTTATTCATGAACTGATTGTATGAAGAATTCTATCGTTTCAACATCTCAACACAACAGAAAAGTTGGCCAACTCTAATACAATGAGAAGTTATCACCAATCAAGTAAATAAATAAGTCAAACAGAGCATCATCTCAATTCTAATATGTAACCAATTTATACTGCCTTGATCATAGGTCGCAATGCATCAAACCTAGATGTTTTTGACTCACGGAGATCCTAACTGTTTAATAAAATGTAGAACCGTATTGCTCATCACATCACTCTCAATAAATTATAGACATACACATATAATCATACAGATTTCAAGGGTCATCAGCTTTGACACTGATCATCATCTCAACAAGAGAATATTGCAAATTTATAATCTACAAATAACAAATGTTTTCTCCATCAAACCTAATCCAAATGTTCTCAATAACTATCTATCAAATATAAATCCACATGATCATCAACCGATTCAATATGTGCATACACATTTATATAATCAGACAGAACAATTAGCTAATTTTAATACAAAATCGTCTCATTTACTAATCGGAATGTTTCTAATTCACTCACAATCCGAATGTTTCTAATTCACAAAAACTATTGAATCAAGCGTATGGTAAATCCAACACACTCAGTACATTAACATCCACAAATTTCAGTTCCTAATCTTCAAGTCAATTTTTCTATTAAAAATGCTTGGAAAGACAGAGAACTGAAATACCCAAAGTTAACCGGTGGAAGATGATGTGGGTTTCTCAGTGTAACCAAGATGTTCATTCATTCTATGGATAAAAATTGTTAATGCAAGATAGAATGTTACTGTGGCAGTGTCTATTATGTCAAAAGTGCCAGATTCCCATATCCACTTATTTTTCAACTGTGATTTCTCGAAAGGTATATGGGCTAAATTGAAGAAAAAGATGAATAGTGTAAGACTCTCCAATGGATGGAACGACCTTGTGAATACTGTGGTTAATCTTCCATGCTCAAATTCAATAAAAAGTGAGGTCAGACGAATGTTACTGGCTGCAGCTGTTTACTATATTCGGAGAGGAAGGAATGGAAGACTGTTTGGCAATGAAAAGAAGTCTGCTGAAATTGTGCTTAATAGCATTACTGAATGTTAGAATGCAGCTCATGGGCAGCAAAGTTAAGAAATCTGCTCAGGTTCAAAGTGTTGCTGCTGAATGGAAGATCCAATTCAGATATATCGAATAAGGATGCTGCATGTTTCTGTTTGGTATAGCTGATGTGCGGCTTTGAAAATTAATTAATATAAATTCACCTTTTTATAAGATCATCACCTAGACACTAAGGGTGTGTTTGTTTTTCAAAAAAAATATCTTACTACCCCTCTTACTCCCTCTTACTCTTACCAGTAAGAGGTGGGCAGACGTTTTGCTTGTTTGCTTTTTTCTTTTGAGTAAGACCCAGTTAGACATATAACATCTTACTCAGTAAGAGGTGGGGGACTTGTCTTACTGCCTCTTACTCGTTTTGTAAACTTTATATAATATATTTGATTGTTTATTAACTATGTTATATTTATGATAAAAAAATCTTGTTTCATATTTACATAAGTTACTTATTATTGCATTGCGTTGGTTTAATAAACAAATTGTAAAAACGAGCACTTAAAATCATTCGGACAATTATTAAAAAACAAACAACATTATTTCGTTCAGATTTAGACAATCTAGCCACCTCTTACTAGTAAGATGTGGTAGTCAGATTCAGACCCAAAACATCTTAATGAAACAAACACACCCTAAGTATCATGTCTCTTCATCAAACCTAATCCAATTCACAGAAACCCTAACTATCAAACCAAACACACATTCTGTCATTCACCAAATCGATATCAACAGACTCAACAGATAAATATATACATAATATTAAATAAATCTGCAGAAACTAATCACATTTAGAAAAAATCATCTTCTCATCACTATAATGCTACCAATTCACAACATACAAATCACATCTCACTATCCAAACCATATGCGATTCACCGAAAGCCCAATTACGTAACCAAACGGATGTCCACATCATTCACCACGATAACATCAACAAATTCAACACAACAGCGATTCAAATTCAACTCAATACACCAAACACGTAATTATCGTCTCATCACTACTATATTACTAATTCACAATCAGAACATTGTTTGATTCACCGAAACCCTAGTTATCCAACAGAACACAGATCCGCATCATCTAGAACAATTACCTTAACAAATTCAAAACATGAAACAATTTATTTCAATATACATAACACAAAATAAGCATCTAGCCACAAGAATGTCACAATTCGAACATTTTCAATTCACCGAACCATACCTATACATCCAACTAGCCAAGCGGGCAAGCACACATCCATGTTGCTCATATTATATAACACATCAAATAAACAGTCAAATTAACCTTCCAGTCACTCGAATGTTACTAATTCACAACCGGATTTTTTAACCCTAACTTATCCAATCAAAGACAAATCCACACCATTCAACACAACAAACATCAACATACTTAATACGTGTACAATAACATCAATTTAACCGATTAATTATAATACGCCTAACACAATTTCATCCTATCATCTGGCAATCCGAATACTTTACTCTAACTTATCCAATCAAACGCACTTCCGTACAGTTCAATACACAATAGATCATCAACATTCAACAAAGTATCAATCATAACGATTCATTTCGATATACCTAGCACAAAAACAGTCATCTAGTGACTATTACTGAAACTAATTCACAATCCAAACATTTTCAATTCACAAAAACCCTAACTTATCCAATAAAACACAGATCCGTATCATTCAACAAATTAACAATTAAAACGATTAAATTATAAAAATATACTAATATAAAAAAAATACCTGACTGAATTTAGTCTGAAGAGTGGAATTAACTTCTTCAAAAGCACGACGGAGAGATGAAAACTCTTTTTTAGCTTCATCGGTGACGATCATCTTAGCCATACCTTCCCAATCTATTGATTTTGAGGCTTTGAATGCCACGTCAGCCACCTTCTTACCTGCTCCGCTCATTCTTTCTTTTTTTTTTTAAAGATCTGGAATGAAATTTTTTTTGTTGTTTGCAGATTGTGAAATGAAATGAAATGGTGACTGACTACGCTTATTTGGGCTGCTTTTTTATTTTGGACCTTTTAGGGTTTCCAGTGTGATTCTATTTCTTTATTTTAAATTGTTTAACAACATCATAATTATTCCTTTATTATACATTAGGCATGCGAAAAACACCGTTTTTATGGTAAAAGAATGAAACGACGTTGTTTTGTGGTGTAGGATGTTATTTTTATGTGCTAGCTATGTCGTTTAGTAATTAGGTCATTAGATATTACTAGCAGGGTACCCGCGCGATGCGACGGCGGGTACCTTGTGATTATATTTTGCAGCGAGCAAATGAAGTTCGATTACACTTTTTTTCCTAACAATAACCGTATAAATGAATGATAATAATGATATACTATTTTTTAGCATTTTCTAATAAGATAAGCTTTAGATATGCTATACAAAATATAACATCTTTCCAATAAATTTGATGTAAAAAAGTTGGGATTAAGTTTTTATTTGACCAAAATGTTCACATTTCAAAAAAAATATCCAAAAAGCTTATACAAACAATACCAGCACAAGAAAATAATTATCGAAATAAACTAACCACATATTAAAAATACATGTTTAATAAACACAAAGCTTATACAAACAATTTCAACTTATACGTTTTTTCTAACAATAATTTTAATAAACACAAAGCTCACATCATAGACCTCCTACCAACCTAAATATTTAATAACTCCAACCTTGTTAAACACAAGGCTCACGTCCATCTTGTGCAACTCAAGCCCAAAAATACATGTTAGACCTCCTACCAGCTCAAGTCCATTATAATCTTAAACTATTTGTTACCCTAATTTCTTCTAGCACACTTTAACATCTATACTACTTAAAAATAACGCAGGCACACTCTGGGTTTCTCCTAGATCTACAGACATGACGCCACCAAACACACTTCTACCTTTTCCTTTGTTGTTATTATCCAAGAACAATAATTTCCAATCACCAACTTCGAATGAAAATCACACTAACAAATCACAAATACCCTTTCGTTTATACTTAACACACGAATGAAGATTAAGAAGGAGCCCTTTTACTTGAACTTTTCGGACTTCAAGATCTGTATACAGGTCTCGGGTAGGTGTGGTTTATGTTTTTTGATTTCATTTTGTGGTTGTTTGTACGAAAAAAAAAGAAAGGATGAAATAATCTTGTTTTAAATCTTTCTTTTAAAGTTTTCGGATACCACTTCATCAACACTCTCCAAAGTTTGGTCTAGGTTAACTTTTGAGTTGTTAAGAGTATTGTTTGTGTGTCATGGGGAGTGACTTGAGGGGCTTTGAGTTTTGTTACTTGTAAAAGTTGGTTGTGTACTTTTTACTTGGTGTATTCACCTTTTTCGTGGCCTAATAAACCTTTTTCGTGGCCTAATAAGTCTGCGTTTTGTCAATGGTCTTTAACATAATTGTTGTGCAATTGCTATATGAAAGGTTTTATGGATATTTAAATATACTTATGTCCGGTTTCGAACTCGAGACTTCGGGATTGCACACATTACGTATGAGAATTGATGTAAATAATTAATATATATAAAATGTTATTATTATTAATTATTAGTCACGAAATAAATACTTAATGGTAATTAATATTTAACGAGGTTTGGCTAACGGTCGTTAAATGTAAACTTAAAGGACTAGAGATGAAATTATAAGTCCGGAAAGATCTAGAATCCCTTTGGGGAGCTTTGGCCGATCGGTTGGGGTATCCTAACCCAACCCACACATTAACTTGTCCTCCAAGATTGGTTAACTATAAATACAATCCCATTGTATTCATTCTAAACCTAATCTTGGTGACTTGCAAACTTAATTTCTCTCCTTCTCCCTCTTTCTTTTGTGTGGCCGGTCGAACTCCCCTCCCCATAGGGATTCGATTTGCTTAACTAAAGATTAAGTATTTGGTTTGCTTCGTGATCAAGAACCGAGCTTTTCACTTCAATTCGCTATTAGTACGTGTGTACAAGAACGAAGGACAAGCGCACTTGTGTTTGTGAATCTTGGTGGTCGACTTCTTTGGTGGGTCGAATATACATAAACCCTAAGTCAGGGTTTTGGGTTTTGGTTCTTGTTCTAATTACCGTTTGGTACTTGTTTTGCAAAAATGTACGCGTTTTCTTATTCGGTTAATTAATATACATATATTATTCTTATACTTCCGATGCATGCTTTGATGATGTTTACTTGCTTTTGTAAATTGTTATGATTAGTAAAACCCAACAGTGGCATCACGAGCCGTTAATATGATGTAATTAATTACCGAAACACATAAAAATTGAATCTTTATGATTATTGCATGCTTATAATGGTTTCTAGGGTTTTGAATTCGAAACCCTAATTTTTTATTTAATGGGTCGATTACCCTTTTTTTATTTAATTAGGTTTTAATTTTGTAAAACTTGTAGAAACCCTAAGATTGCATGCTAATTTTATGTGGTTAAAATTTTATGTAAGTTTTTAATCTTAGCAATTAAAATTTTATGTAAGTTTTTTCGAAAATTTTATGATATAAAGTTGTATGCATGCTTCTTTATACATAAGTTTTGATTACACATCAAAATTGTACCCTTTAAATTTAAGTTTATGCCATCTAATGATATGAAACACTTGAAGTTGTAATTTAGTTATGCGAGACCTTGATCTAGATTACAATAACAAGGTGAATTTTTTTGTTGTGTGAGACCTCAGCTTAATTATTTGCAGTTTCTAAATTAGACAACTTAATTAAGTTAGTTAGTGAGACCTATGACTTAAGGCATAAGATAGGATAAAACATGCTTACGTTTTGCATTAATTGTTTTGGCAAAATTGTAAATCCCATAACTTTTGGAATTGAAAACTTGTTTGTCAATTATTGTTTTTCAACAATTACCTATTCTATACTTTCACCACTAGCAGATCAACTGATGTGGTGAAACTATGATAATGAGGATCCAAAATTCAAGGAAAATACTATGGTTAATATGAATATTGACCAAAGGGTATTTTATTTTCTTGAATGTTTACTTATCGAAAGTACTAACTTTTGAACTTTTATTTTCTGTAGAAATGGCTCAAGCTGAATCTACTGCACTAGCCTCGTCGTTTAAATCTATGTTTGATCGGGAGAAATTGACTGGTAGCACGAATTTCAATGATTGGTATCGGCAACTCAGAATTGTCTTGAGGGTTGCCAAAAGACTAGATTATTTGACTACGCCTTGTCCTCCTAAACCTGCAGCAGGTGCTACTGCTGAAGCACGAGCTGCGTGGCAATCTGAGTATGACAAGTATAATGAGGTCGCCTGCATTATGCTTGGGAGTATGAACTCAAACTTGCAAAAGCAGTTTGAGAATTACTTCCCTAACCTCATGCTTGAAGAATTGCAAAGGTTGTTTGAAAAGCCTGTGACTGTGGAGCTGTATGATCTGATAGATGCTTTACATAGTTGCAAGCAAGGAGAAGGGAAACCTGTGAGCGCCCACTGCCTGGAAATGATGAGTTACATGGACCAGCTCGGGCGACTTAACTATGTCTACCCCAATGACATACAAATTGGCCTTATCAACAGACCCCTTAACAAGGAGTTTGATGGTTTCGTGCGCAATTACAATATGCATTGCACGGGAAAGACAGTCAGTGAGGTACATGCAATGCTCATTGATTACGAGAAAGGTTTGCCCAAGAAGGCCCCTACACCTGCGGTTCTAACCATCCAAAAGGGTAGGATTTCTAAGCCTAATAAGCCGCTAGCGAACAAGAAAGGGAAAGGTAAGGGTAAAGTTTATAAGGGAAAACAAGTTATGGCTTATCAACAAGAACCCAAGAAGTACCCTCCCAAAAAGCGTGAGAATCCGAAGAAGGATCAGGCTTGTCATCACTGCACCGAGGTAGGACACTGGAAGAGGAATTGTCCACTCTACCTTGATGAGTTGCGCAATAAGAGGTATAAAAATACTGGCACTGTGGCTAGTACTTTAGGTACTCTTTTGATGATAGAATTATTTGCTTTTCCTCATAAAATAAATTCCTGTGTATATGATACTGGATGTGGTATTCACATTTGTAATACACTGCAGGGACTTAGAGGAGCAAGGAAGCTTGCCTATGGACAACAATACCTGCACGTGGGTAATGGAGCACATGCAGTCGTTGAAGCTATAGGCACGTTTGATTTAGTTTTACCTTCGGGTTTAGTACTATCTTTAAACGATTGTCATTACGCGCCTTCTATTGTTAGGGGTGTCGTTTCAGTTTCCTTGTTAAAAGATATTGGTTTTATTCATACATTTACTGATTATGGAATTTCGGTTTCTTTAAATGATGTTTTTTACTTTAATGTTATTACAGTAAATGGTGTGTTTGAAATTTATTTGCATGATAATGTGATTGATAAAAATAATTCTGTCTTTAGCATCAATAATAAAAGAATCAAAGGTGATGTGGATTCTTCATTTCTTTGGCATTGTAGACTTGCTCATATAGGCAAGAAACGCATGCAAAAGCTGCAACATGATGGGCTTTTGCAAGACATCAATGATGAATCATTTGATAAATGCGAATCTTGCATATCTGGGAAGATGACCAAGAAACCTTTTACAAATAGTTTATAAAGGGCTTCTGATCTTCTTGGTGTGATACATACTGACGTATGTGGACCACTAAGACATGTGTCAAGGAAGAGTGCTAGCTACTTCTTAACCTTTACTGATGATTTCAGTCGTTATGGTTATGTTTATTTACTTAAACATAAACATGAAGTCTTTGAAACATTTAAGGTTTTTAAGAGTGAAGTAGAACTGCAACTAGGAAAGAAGATTAAAGCTCTTCGATCCGATAGAGGTGGTGAATATTTAAGCCAAGAGTTTAAAGATTATCTAGCTGAGTGTGGTATCGTCCAGCAACTCACATCTCCATATACTCCACAACAAAATGGTGTATCTAAGAGAAGAAATCGTACATTGCTAGACATGGTACTATTAATGTTTAATCTTACAACTCTTCCCTTATCCTTTTGGGATTATGCTTTAGAAACTGTTGTTCGCATATTAAATATGGTTCCAACTAAGAAGGTTGATAAGACTCCTTATGAAGTGTGGTATGAGAAAGCTCCCAACTTGTCTTACTTAAAGGTCTGGGGTTGTGAGGCGTTTGTTAAACGTGACTCTGCTGATAAGCTACAACAAAGATCTGTTAAGTGTATCTTCGTAGGATACCCAAAGGAAACTATGGGTTACTACTTTTACTTTCCACCTAAAAACAAAGTAATTGTTGCTAGGTATGGAGACTTTCTTGAAAAGAATCTCATATCTCATGAATTGAGTGGGAGAGTTTATGATCTGGAATATGATCAAGAAGATACAACACCTTCTGAAAACACTAGCCAACCTCAAGTAGAACCTGAAAGTCTGAGTATTCCACCTGAAGTTGAAGTGGTTCCCATTCGTAGATCTGCAAGGACTACGCGTGCACCTGAGCGTCTATGTCTCAACGTAGAAGCTGAGGAAAATTTGTTAGGGGATCTTGGTGAACCTGCTAACTATAAGGCTGCCATGATGAGTCCTGAAAAGTAAAAATGGCGAGTTGCAATGAATGGGGAAATGCAATCCATGAAAGATAACGAAGTTTGGATAGAGGTTGACTTACCTCCAAATGCTAAGGTAGTTGGAAGTAAGTGGCTCTATAAGATAAAGACTGACATGGATGGCAATGCACGCACCTATAAAGCTCGTCTTGTAGCTCAAGGGTATACTCAAACTTTTGGGATAGAGTACGAGGAGACATTTTCTCCTGTAGCAGACATTAGAGCTATTAGGATTCTTATAGCCATAGATGCATACTATGACTATGAGATATGACAAATGGATGTCAAAACTGCCTTCTTAAATGGTCGCCTAGATGAGGACATCTATATGGCGCAACCTGAAGGGTTTGTGAATCCAAGGTTTCCGAAGCGTGTATGCAAACTTCAAAGATCCATTTATGGGTTGAAGCAAGCATCTAGGCAATGGAACAAGAAGTTTGATGAAGAGATCAAGAAATTTAGTTTCACTCAAAATCTTGATGAGCCATGTGTATATCACAAAGCTAGTGGGAGTAATTTTATTTTCCTTATCTTATATGTCGATGACATATTGATCATGGGAAAAGACATTCCAAGTTTGCAAGATGTAAAGTCTTATCTTGGAAAGTGCTTTTCTATGAAGGATTTAGGGGAAGCAACATTTATTCTGGGAATCAAGATCTACCGAGATAGATCAAGGCGGTTAATTGGACTAAGCCAAAGTGCTTACATTGATAAAATATTGAAGAGATTCAATATGCAAGATTCCAAGAAGGGATATTTGCCGATGCAAGTTGAACATGGCTTAAGTAATAAACTATGCGTGTCAACACCTGAAGAGGTGGCACACATGAAAAAGGTTCCTTATGCTTCGGCTGTAGGATCTATCATGTATGTTGTGAGATGTACAAGGCCTGATGTGGCGTTTGCACAGAATATCACCAGTCGGTATCAACAGAACCCAGGTGTGAAACACTGGCAAGCTGTTAAGAACATTCTTAAGTATCTAAGGGCTACTAAAGAAATGTTCCTAGTGTATGGAGGAAATCCAGATGCAGAACTTGATGTTACAGGTTTTTGCGATGCGTCATTCCAAACTGATAAAGATGATACGAAGTCTCAGACGGGTTATGTCTTTGTCATTAATGGAGGAGCAGTTGACTGGAAGAGCAAGAAGCAGACAACGGTTGCGATGTCTATTACAAAAGCTGAGTACATAGCTGCTTCAGAAGCTTCAATGGAAGCTGTTTGGATTAGGAAATTCATTTCGGGACTCGGAGTAATGCCCTCAATCGAATTACCTTTAAATGTGTATTGTGACAACTCTGCTGCAATAACATTTGCCAATGAGCCTGGAGTCATGAAGGGCGCCATACATTTTCCTCGTCGATATCACTATGTTCGAGAACAAGTCGAAATAGGTGAAATCAATCTACTCAAAGTTCATACAGATGATAATTTAGCTGATCCCTTTACGAAGCCTTTGCCAAAAGAAAAACTTACTGACCATGCTGATGGGATAGGACTTCGTTTAGCTAGTAGTTTCATGTAGATCTGTGATTAGTATTTGGATAAAGGATGTTATGAACAAATATTACTTTAATGAAATAAAATAGTTGTTTATGTTTATTTTTCATTTACTTAATATTATATCCTATATTTGCATGTTTAATCCGTGAATAACTTATGTTATTCTAAATAGTCCGTTGTCGATCAATGATGTGGGAATGTCATTGAATTAAGACAAATCTGAGTTTTGGTAGAATATACTTTCAAAGTATATTGATGCGTGAAACATACCAGATTCACATAATATTCAATGAATTGGATATAGGACTCATCCCAACTTTACATGATGATACTTTATGGATCTTTGTCATTAAGTATATCATGAAGTGTTTATCCTCAGACTTGAGATACCAGATAACTGTTATGAATGTAGTGCATTTGTGTAAGATAGTCTAACGATATCCGTAACTGGTAGTTATAAGGGCTATTTTCAGAAGTGTTACAAAGTTCATGAGTTATTGATGAGTGTCTAAATACTCATCATTTTTATACTCTTAGAATGCCAAAAACATCTGAAAACACTCAGAAATGCTTCAAAATGATAAAAATATCACAAACAAGTGTTTTATATGTTTTAAATGCAAAAACATCAAAATCTGGTGAAAAACGTATCAAGTTTGCATAATTGACAGTTTTAGTCCCCCAAGTTACAAAAGTTGTCAAATCTAGTCCCTGGTAATTCAAAAACTTGTAAAATGTCATTAAAGGTCCTTGGGATTCACAAGTTGTTCAAAATAATCCTTTGAAGTTAAAAATCACAAATTTACAACTTTGGTCCCTCAACTTTGCAAAAGTGTCAAAATTAGTCCCTAAGGTTTTAAAAATAAGAAAATAATAAAAATAAACCTTATAATATTAATAAATGACAAAATTGGTCCTTATGATAAACTTTTGGAAAATTACAAGTTTAACCCTTCAAGTTTCAGAAAATTACATAATAGGTCCTTAAGGTTTAAAAATGGAAAAATATTCATATATGGTCCTTGTACTAATAAAGAATGACATGTTTGGTCCTTATTATAATTGTGGAAAAGTGACAGGGTTGGTCCTTCATGTATGGCAGAATTACAATTTAGGTCCTTGTGTTTACTAGCTACAATAACCAAACGGACCTATATATTACTAAAGCCCAAAACCAAATTCAGGCCCAAATCCAATCCTATAACCCGGCTGACCCAAACCCAGTGTTTAAAATAAAACACCCCGCGCCACTATTCATCTTCTACCTCCCCAACACCTGTGTCCACTCATCCCCCTCCATCTGCCCTCACCACCTCATCTCAACCTTTCCAGCTAATATCTACCTCTCACTATCACCCCCCCTCCACCTTGCAAACCAGCCCATACCCCATTAATTACAGATATCCACTCTATGACTTTTTGGCGCCAATTTTCAATTCAAAGGCTGTGATCACTTTGACTCATCCAACGGCTCAGAAATGTGATGGGAAATAATCAGAGATGTGAGAGGATACTTTTTGTTGAATAAATAGAAGAAAAGGAGCTGAGAAGGGAGAGTAGTTAGTTTTAGAATAGTGTAGATTGTCGTTTTAGTATAATTTCATCTTCTAGTGTAATTTTCAGCTTCCAAGTTGTATTATCAAAGTTTTTAATGTAATCTAAACCCATTTCCAAGTATTAATTTCAGTTACCAAGTTTGATTTCAATTTTAGCAATTTTGAGTGAATTTGACAAATCCACTTAAAACTGTTAAATGTTGTAATTTCATGTTTCTTCAAGCTTATTTTGATTACTTATAATCTTTTACATGTTTTTAAAGCAGTAAAAACCAGTGTAAGTAAAAATATCAAAAATACAAATATATAGCTCATAAATAAATTCAAGAAAGGAAGAAGAAGTATGCTGTTGCAGAAATGGAGTTGGGTTGAAGCTGAGCTAGATTCTGATTGGATTTGGTTTTAAAATGATTGGTTTGATTCTGAGTTAAGCTCATTTCAGCTGAACCTCATGTAAGTTTAGCTTCATAACAGTCCTAATAAGGGATGTTTGGATCTGCTGAACTAATAGAGTTTAGTGTTGTTTTAATTGTTGTTATTACTTGATACATGTTACCTTAGTTCTATATAGCTCAGTCAAACACATAGATATAGTCCTTATTTAATAAAAAGTCAAACTTAGTCTTAATCCTACTTAAACAGTTTACTGTTAAGATTTTAAGTTGTAAAACTTATCATACATGTTTAAAAGTTGCTATTATAGCCCTAGATAACTTAATATTACCTTATTACATCATATTCAGTTTATATAATCAATCAAAAGTTCATCATAGTCAAACTAGTTCATCTAATTAAAAAGTCAAATTTTACTTATGCCATTTTTGAATAAAATGTATAATTTTGTGTAGGATTTAATATTAGGATTTAGCTTAAACCCTTTTTGGAAAATAATATTTAGCTGCTAAAGAAAAATATAAAAATACTAGCTTTTATAAAATCAGCTTATAGATAGCTTATTCTCTAGCTTACTTTAAGACCATTGTCTGAAAACCTCCCCTGTGCACCAGTTAGCCACCTAGTTCCATAAGCTCACACAGAGCTTACTAATTAGCTTTAGCTTGTGAAAATTAGGTTTTTGAGCAGCCAACCTAGCTAACTTAAAGTTACAAGCTTAAAATTCCAACTTGCAGCTTATTCAATAAGCCTGCTCATGGCTTTTGTTTTTGTCCATTTTCTGTGAACATCAGCTATTCATGGTTTTTCAGTTTCTTCATAAGCTTCTACCAAGCTTATTAGTGTAAGCTAAGCTTAGTATTTTAAATTTTTGGAAAGCTCAACTGGTATACTAGCTTGTACCAGTCTTTATTTTCATTCCTTAGCTCATATAAGTGCTTAAAATTAAGCTAGAAGTTGCCTAGAAAACCAATAGTTCACTGTGTAACAGTGGTGAATTTTGCTTATTTAGTGCTTAATCAATGCTTATTTCCTAGTTAACTTGTATGTTCAGTTGTTAATATAGCTTATTTAAAGTCACCTAGCTTATCTCAGTTAACCTTTTGCTTATTTCATAGCTTATTAGTCATTTAGCTTTGATCTTGTGCTTATTTCCATTAAAAAGCCAACTGTGACAAAATCCTTTGCTTATTCAGTGCTTATAAGTTGTTTTTAGAAAAAGTCATAGTTATAAAAGTTGCTTATTTTCTTGTGTATAATAAGTCTGTAAAAGAAAATCCAAAAATAAAAATGTTTTGCAAAAAGGGAGAGGCAGGGGTCGAACCTGAGACCTCTCCCTTATATGGGTGATAGTGGGTACCTGTATGCCATTGCGCCCTTTGGTCTTTTTCGTTAAAATCTTACACTACTTAGTATTTAACCACGTTTTCCACAATAAGCTTATACGTAGCTTTTTGCTTATTTGTAGCTTATTTATAATACCTTTTTCAACTTTTGCAATTTTCTTGTCTTTATATTAGTATAAAGAATTTTTACAAAAAGTTTCATATTTTTATAAATAGTTTTAGTATTTTTTAACATTTAATTAGTGTAAAAACTTATTTAAATCATAATAAAAAATATAAAAGTCAAAAAAATATAAATCTTTTTTCTAAAATTTTCTTTTATCATATATTTTGTAAGAAAATTGATTTTACACTTGTAGGCCTTTTATTTCATAAATTTTACGTTTTTGCTTGCGCTCCAGCGTCATTTTCGTAAATAACGCTCGTTTCCGTTTTAAATAACGTTTTTAAGTAATTTGAGTTTACGTTTTAATTAAAATAGTTTATTTAAGTTATTTTGTTTTATAAAATAAACGTTCATCGATCTGTAAAAATAGTGATAGCGTTTATTTAATAGATTTTAACTTTTTAATTTTCTTAATTTGCATTTAAGTCGCTTTAATTTGTAGATTTTTTCTTTAGGTAATTTTCCATTCAAAACCTTACTGATCACTATCCTTAGTGATCATTCTATCATCTGATCAAGTGTTTATACACCAATTCATCCTCCGTGGGACTTAACGACCCAGGAATCCACTATATTCCTCTGATCTAAATTGCATTTGGTGTGTGAGCTGTTTTGAGTTTCTTACGGTTGGTCATTCACAAGTGGCTAGCTTGCGTAAGATAACTTGACGGTTTTGCACCGATCAAATTTTGGCGCCGCTGCCGGGGAGGCTGTAAGCGTGTTTTAAGCATTTCCAGACCCGTACTTACACATATACCATCGTTTGTAAACAGTTTTAAAAAAAAAATCAAAAAGTTCATTAACACTTTTCCTAAAGTGTTAACAACACCAAAAATATTTTCATTCTTTGTTATTATGGCATGTTTTTCAAAAATCCAAAAATATTCATCTTTACCCTCTTACCCTTTTTGATTCTTTATTCCTTTACCCTCTATCCATTTGATTCTAACTTCTTCTATTCTCATGGAATCTCTCGACTACGACGAAATCTGGAACGAAGTTGAAAAACTTCCTATTTTATCACAAATGTCAAGAATTCGTGTTGTTCGTGATGATCCATTGATTCTGCGTAGGGAAATAGAGCGAGAAACCGGGGTGACAAAGGACCAGGTACGTCCATCTGATAATGGAGGTACTAAATACGTCCAACCTACGGATATCCAAAGATCTAATCCCTCGATTGCTCCTAAGTCGTCTAAAATTGATCCTACACTTTCACGATTTACGGTTAAAAGCAAACATGCAGAATTCAGACCGGTGACTATCAAGAATGACTTGCCTAATCTTCACATTTCTCAAGAACCAGAACCGGAGTCCATAACGGAAGTGATGGAAATTGCTAGCTCTCAGAGCACACCACTTGTCCCACCTCCGGATTTTTCAAAATGTTCTTTGAGTCTAAATAGTCATTCAGATCACCATGTTGGTTTTGTTGATTCTTTGAATGAACTGATTCCTTCTCATAACTCTCAAATAGAATCGTTTATTCCTTGTGTCGGTTGTGGTGAGCCTCTTTTTGGTTCACCCTGTCGCTGGTGTACGTGTGTACAGTGTGGTAATGATATTCGTAACGGGAGTTGTTTGTTTTGTGGTTCGAGGAATTCATTTGATTATGATTCTAATCCGAACTCATTTAACGACCCCTCAAATTTTTCTAACTACCCACCACAGCCCGACTTATCTTCATATAATCAACAATACTGCTGTGAATATTGTGGAGGTCCTCACCAAGGATTTGAGTGTCAATCCGGAAACACGTTTGTCTATGAACAGTTTTCCGGTGACGCTCAGAACTTTGGCTATGACCAATATCCATATGATTCACCAATCCAGGCTCAACAGTTTTACTGTTGTGAGAACTGTGGAGGTCCCCATTTCAGCTCTGATTGTCAAACAGGGAATCCATTTCCTTCTAACAATTACGACTATCCATATCTCGACCAATCTCCACAGTGCCAAATAACTCAAATTCCTCAGCAAACTCAACAAGACACTTATCTAGAGCTTCTGGAGTCAGTGAAAAGAACTGAGGAGTTGAGTAAGACAGCATTTCATAATGTTCCCAGTTTTTCTTGTGTATATTGTGGGGGTCCTCATGATGATTATCAATGTCAACCTTCCGGTTTTGACAAATCTCCACTCCCACAATGTCCCGTCATTCAAAATTCACATGAGAAATCCATGGAAGAATTGCTAGCTGAAGAGCAGGCTGCTAAAATAAATTCCCAAATTGCCTTTGAAAACTCTATTAGGGAATTAATTGCAAAAGAAAAAGCAGCCAGATCTAGCTCTCAATTTCGTTTTATTCCTGATGACAGTGATGATGAGGATACACTTGAAGATTCATCAAATTCATCAGTGGATATTCCAGCAGTTGAGATTCATTCTCATACAACTGCTATCACACCCGAAACTCCCACTCACTCTCTGAACATGGGGGACGAGCATCTTGACACTGTTCCTGAAAAGGAATCGGACGAATTCATAAAGTCTAGTGTTGAGGACCTTGTCCCAATCCCGAGAGAGTCACAGGGAACTTTTGACCATATGTGTGATATCCCTTCCCCTCTTGAGTGTTCAAAAGATCATTTTGAGACTTTCTCCGATTTTAGCGATGATTGTAAATCTTATGGAGACATTGAGAATGTTGAGGCATCACTTTCACATTGTGATGTTGATCCTCTTTTTGAGGAGTTTACTGATGAACTCACTCACATCATTCCACTTTCATCGGAAAGTGATAATGATCTCTTTGATTTCAAAGCCAACCTAGGAGAAATTGAAAGTCTCCTTTATAATGATCGTTCACTCACTTCTCACCCTAACAGTCCAATAGAGAATGTTAATCACCTTGTTCCCGAAACATTCAAAGCTACTTTCACCAATCCTCTATTTGAATTCGAATCTGAATTCACTTGGATTTCTAACAATCCAATCTTTGATGAGGATAGTGATGAGCCCACAATGGAACAAGGGTTCACAGACTTACATCATGTGAATGATTCTCTTTACGAGGAGTTCTCTTTTGAACTCACTCATATCATATCTCTACCAGAGTATGATAACTTCCACTTTGATCTAGACATAAATGATCTTTGTGTTCCGGAGGGAAATGTTCTCAACCATGAGAACTTGCTTGATATCAAAATCCCATCCCTCCCGCCCAGAATATGTCTTGATCAAATGAGCTTAAATAATGAAATTCATGATCCAGAAATCATGAATTCTCCAATGGATGAAGATGAGTTAGTCATGATTTTCATCATGATTTTCTTTCTTTTCTTCACCTATCCCGTGGCTTCTCCTGTTCTTCACTCCTTCGGGAATGAAGACATTATCTTTGACCCCGGCATTTTCATTTATCATTTTTGAGCCGGTTCTCTGTATATCTCATCGGTGTGGAACTTTCATGTACTTCAATGTTTATACAAACATTTTGAATGAAAGTCCGATGGAGATTGTCTCTTCCACTTACTTCCCCATGCACCAATTAATTCGGGTTCGAGTCAAGCTAGCGACTCGATAATCAAAAACAGTAGTTAAACATGGGTTTTCACCCGTGTGTTCCACCCTAGTGTGGGGGAGATTCCCACATATTGTATATAGACCTTAAAAATAATAAAAATTGTAAATATTAAAAAAGAGAATAATTGTTGTGTTTCTACACTTAGCTAGTAATGTTATCTTTTTACGTTCTAAGTTTCGGCATAATAACCGGTACTTTGAATATTGAGGACACTATTCATTTCTAAGTGTGGGGGGGAAATTCTGGCTAATTTGATCGTAAATGTACCATTTTAGTCCCTTTTTCCCCCAAAATGGCCAAATTTTAAAATTTTTTATCTAGTGGAAGTACTATGTACTAAACACAACAAATGGTAATCAGTCCACCATGTCTAACCCACATAAGGATTGGCTAATCCAGGAGCAAACGGCTCTTGGTAAAGATATCTCAAATCCGTTTATATGGCTTGCAATTTGCCCAAAATTGTATGGTGTTCAACTCACCATATCTTTAAACTAGTGAAAAGTTGGCTAGCCCGCAAGTTTATGGCTTGTGGTAAAGGCAGTTGAAAATCCATAATTGGTAATCGGCTCACCAAAGATAATATTGATAATTTATCTAAGAGTTGGCTAGTCCAGAAGGGTACGGCTTCTGGTAAAGACAAATCAAATCCGTTTAAAGCTTATGATTTGCTCAAAATCATTTGGTTATCGTTGTGCCAAGGTTCTTACTTGAACTGAAACAATTGGCTACTCCAGAAGTAATGGCTTTTGGTAAAGAGATAAAATCCATTAACTTTTCATAAATCATTGCTAGGGACTAGCAATATCTTAGTGTGGGGGATTGATGAGTGTCTAAATACTCATCATTTTTATACTCTTAGAATGCCAAAAACATCTGAAAACACTCAGAAATGCTTCAAAATGATAAAAATATCACAAACAAGTGTTTTATATGTTTTAAATGCAAAAACATCAAAATCTGGTGAAAAACGTATCAAGTTTGCATAATTGGCAGTTTTAGTCCCCCAAGTTACAAAAGTTGTCAAATCTAGTCCCTGGTAATTCAAAAACTTGTAAAATGTCATTAAAGGTCCTTGGGATTCACAAGTTGTTCAAAATAATCCTTTGAAGTTAAAAATCACAAATTTACAACTTTGGTCCCTCAACTTTGCAAAAGTGTCAAAATTAGTCCCTAAGGTTTTAAAAATAAGAAAATAATAAAAATAAACCTTATAATATTAATAAATGACAAAATTGGTCCTTATGATAAACTTTTGGAAAATTACAAGTTTAACCCTTCAAGTTTCAGAAAATTACATAATAGGTCCTTAAGGTTTAAAAATGGAAAAATATTCATATATGGTCCTTGTACTAATAAAGAATGACATGTTTGGTCCTTATTATAATTGTGGAAAAGTGACAGGGTTGGTCCTTCATGTATGGCAGAATTACAATTTAGGTCCTTGTGTTTACTAGCTACAATAACCAAACGGACCTATATATTACTAAAGCCCAAAACCAAATTCAGGCCCAAATCCAATCCTATAACCCGGCTGACCCAAACCCAGTGTTTAAAATAAAACACCCCGCGCCACTATTCATCTTCTACCTCCCCAACACCTGTGTCCACTCATCCCCCTCCATCTGCCCTCACCACCTCATCTCAACCTTTCCAGCTAATATCTACCTCTCACTATCACCCCCCCTCCACCTTGCAAACCAGCCCATACCCCATTAATTACAGATATCCACTCTATGACTTTTTGGCGCCAATTTTCAATTCAAAGGCTGTGATCACTTTGACTCATCCAACGGCTCAGAAATGTGATGGGAAATAATCAGAGATGTGAGAGGATACTTTTTGTTGAATAAATAGAAGAAAAGGAGCTGAGAAGGGAGAGTAGTTAGTTTTAGAATAGTGTAGATTGTCGTTTTAGTATAATTTCATCTTCTAGTGTAATTTTCAGCTTCCAAGTTGTATTATCAAAGTTTTTAATGTAATCTAAACCCATTTCCAAGTATTAATTTCAGTTACCAAGTTTGATTTCAATTTTAGCAATTTTGAGTGAATTTGACAAATCCACTTAAAACTGTTAAATGTTGTAATTTCATGTTTCTTCAAGCTTATTTTGATTACTTATAATCTTTTACATGTTTTTAAAGCAGTAAAAACCAGTGTAAGTAAAAATATCAAAAATACAAATATATAGCTCATAAATAAATTCAAGAAAGGAAGAAGAAGTATGCTGTTGCAGAAATGGAGTTGGGTTGAAGCTGAGCTAGATTCTGATTGGATTTGGTTTTAAAATGATTGGTTTGATTCTGAGTTAAGCTCATTTCAGCTGAACCTCATGTAAGTTTAGCTTCATAACAGTCCTAATAAGGGATGTTTGGATCTGCTGAACTAATAGAGTTTAGTGTTGTTTTAATTGTTGTTATTACTTGATACATGTTACCTTAGTTCTATATAGCTCAGTCAAACACATAGATATAGTCCTTATTTAATAAAAAGTCAAACTTAGTCTTAATCCTACTTAAACAGTTTACTGTTAAGATTTTAAGTTGTAAAACTTATCATACATGTTTAAAAGTTGCTATTATAGCCCTAGATAACTTAATATTACCTTATTACATCATATTCAGTTTATATAATCAATCAAAAGTTCATCATAGTCAAACTAGTTCATCTAATTAAAAAGTCAAATTTTACTTATGCCATTTTTGAATAAAATGTATAATTTTGTGTAGGATTTAATATTAGGATTTAGCTTAAACCCTTTTTGGAAAATAATATTTAGCTGCTAAAGAAAAATATAAAAATACTAGCTTTTATAAAATCAGCTTATAGATAGCTTATTCTCTAGCTTACTTTAAGACCATTGTCTGAAAACCTCCCCTGTGCACCAGTTAGCCACCTAGTTCCATAAGCTCACACAGAGCTTACTAATTAGCTTTAGCTTGTGAAAATTAGGTTTTTGAGCAGCCAACCTAGCTAACTTAAAGTTACAAGCTTAAAATTCCAACTTGCAGCTTATTCAATAAGCCTGCTCATGGCTTTTGTTTTTGTCCATTTTCTGTGAACATCAGCTATTCATGGTTTTTCAGTTTCTTCATAAGCTTCTACCAAGCTTATTAGTGTAAGCTAAGCTTAGTATTTTAGATTTTTGGAAAGCTCAACTGGTATACTAGCTTGTACCAGTCTTTATTTTCATTCCTTAGCTCATATAAGTGCTTAAAATTAAGCTAGAAGTTGCCTAGAAAACCAATAGTTCACTGTGTAACAGTGGTGAATTTTGCTTATTTAGTGCTTAATCAATGCTTATTTCCTAGTTAACTTGTATGTTCAGTTGTTAATATAGCTTATTTAAAGTCACCTAGCTTATCTCAGTTAACCTTTTGCTTATTTCATAGCTTATTAGTCATTTAGCTTTGATCTTGTGCTTATTTCCATTAAAAAGCCAACTGTGACAAAATCCTTTGCTTATTCAGTGCTTATAAGTTGTTTTTAGAAAAAGTCATAGTTATAAAAGTTGCTTATTTTCTTGTGTATAATAAGTCTGTAAAAGAAAATCCAAAAATAAAAATGTTTTGCAAAAAGGGAGAGGCAGGGGTCGAACCTGAGACCTCTCCCTTATATGGGTGATAGTGGGTACCTGTATGCCATTGCGCCCTTGGGTCTTTTTCGTTAAAATCTTACACTACTTAGTATTTAACCACGTTTTCCACAATAAGCTTATACGTAGCTTTTTGCTTATTTGTAGCTTATTTATAATACCTTTTTCAACTTTTGCAATTTTCTTGTCTTTATATTAGTATAAAGTATTTTTACAAAAAGTTTCATATTTTTATAAATAGTTTTAGTATTTTTTAACATTTAATTAGTGTAAAAACTTATTTAAATCATAATAAAAAATATAAAAGTCAAAAAAATATAAATCTTTTTTCTAAAATTTTCTTTTATCATATATTTTGTAAGAAAATTGATTTTACACTTGTAGGCCTTTTATTTCATAAATTTTACGTTTTTGCTTGCGCTCCAGCGCCATTTTCGTAAATAACGCTCGTTTCCGTTTTAAATAACGTTTTTAAGTAATTTGAGTTTACGTTTTAATTAAAATAGTTTATTTAATTTATTTTGTTTTATAAAATAAACGTTCATCGATCTGTAAAAATAGTGATAGCATTTATTTAATAGATTTTAACTTTTTAATTTTCTTAATTTGCATTTAAGTCGCTTTAATTTGTAGATTTTTTCTTTAGGTAATTTTCCATTCAAAACCTTACTGATCACTATCCTTAGTGATCATTCTATCATCTGATCAAGTGTTTATACACCAATTCATCCTCCGTGGGACTTAACGACCCAGGAATCCACTATATTCCTCTGATCTAAATTGCATTTGGTGTGTGAGCTGTTTTGAGTTTCTTACGGTTGGTCATTCACAAGTGGCTAGCTTGCGTAAGATAACTTGACGGTTTTGCACCGATCAGTTATGTTTGTAGTCAAGAGAATTTGTTCATTTGAATTTGTTTCAAAGCATAATACTATATTTGGGCCCCTCGTAGGGTTTACAAGATGTTTGTATGGCCATACCCCAAGATCTATCTGGAATACGTTCAGATGATTTGGTAATCTTGTTCAATCAAATACAACGAGAAACAAAATATTAACTTATGAAATGACTTGATCCATATTCATAGTTAATGTAGTATTAGTAACAAAAGGATAAGTAAAAATGATGAATCATTAAATGGTTTTTCCAGGAAACCATACTCGATTCGATCTGGGGGCATTGGCGTGTTAGGCTAGACTAAACCAATGTCATTACTATATTTAGTAGGGCAAATGGCACAAAAAGGCATTAAAGTTAGGGTCCATTTCCAATTAAGGTATTCCACTTTTTTTTCTTGCATAAAAAGGTACTCAACAAAAAAATTTGGCGGATTTGGGTTTTTTACTAACGTTCGTTAACTTACTTCGTTAGTATATTACATGTTTAGTCCTCGAATTTGTATGATCATTTCATGCAACATCCAAACAAAATTTCGAATTATTTTTTTACATGTTTGGTCCTCGAATTTTTATAATATTTCATTCAACATCCAAAAAAAATTAAAAAAAAAAATTTTGAAAATTCTTTTGGAAAATTTTGAAAAATTTTGAAAATTTTAAATTTTTTTGAAAAATCTTGAAAATTTATACTGAAAATTTTGAAATTTTTTGAAAATTATTTTGAAAATAAAAAAAAAATTTACCAAAAATTTTTGAATATTTTGAAAATTTTTACCGAAAATTTTAAAATTATTTTTTTCAAAATTTTCTAAATTTTTTTTTCAAAATTTTCAAATTTTTTTTTTCAAAATTGTCAAAAAAAAAAAATTCAAAATTTTCAAAAATTTTCGGTAATTTTTTTTTTTTGATTTTCAAAATAATTTTCAAGAAATTTCAAAATTTTCGGTAAAAATTTTCAAGATTTTTCAAAAAAATTTAAAATTTTCAAAAATTTTCGAAAAGAATTTTCAATTTTTTTTTTTTTTTTTTTTTTTTGATTTTTTTTTGGATGTTGAATGAAATATTATAAGATTTCGAGGACCAAACATGTAAAAAAACAATTCGAAATTTTGTTTGGATGTTGCATGAAATGATCATACAAATTCGAGGTCTAAACATGTAATATACTAACGAAGTGAGTTAACGAACGTTAGTAAAAAACCCAAATCCGCCAAAATTTTTTGTTGAGTACCTTTTTATGCAAGAAAAAAAAGTGGAATACCTTAATTGGAAATGGACCATAACTTTAATGCATTTTTTTGCCATTTGCCCATATTTAGTAATATCCAAGTGGGAGCTGAAAGGTTTTATGGATATTTAAATATACGTATGTCCGGTTTCGAACTTGAGACTTCGGGATTGCACACATTACGTTTGAGAATTGATGTAAATAATTAATATATATAAAATGTTATTATTATTAATTATTAGTCACGAAATAAATACTTAACGGTAATTAATATTTAACGAGGTTTGGCTAACGGTCGTTAAATGTAAACTTAAAGGACTAGAGATGAAATTATAAGTCGGGAAAGATCTAGAATCCCTTTGGGGAGCTTTGGCCGATCGGTTGGGGTATCCTAACCCAACCCACACATTAACTTGTCCTCCAAGATTGGTTAACTATAAATACAATCCCATTGTATTCATTCTAAACCTAATCTTGGTGACTTGCAAACTTAATTTCTCTCCTTCTCCCTCTTTCTTTTGTGTGGCCGGTTGAACTCCCCTCCCCATAGGGATTCGATTTGCTTAACTAAAGATTAAGTATTTGGTTTGCTTCGTGATCAAGAACCGAGCTTTTCACTTCAATTCGCTATTAGTACGTGTGTACAAGAACGAAGGACAAGCGCACTTGTGTTTGTGAATCTTGGTGGTCGACTTCTTTGGTGGGTCGAATATACATAAACCCTAAGTTAGGGTTTTGGGTTTTGGTTCTTGTTCTAATTACCGTTTGGTACTTGTTTTGCAAAAAGGTACGCGTTTTCTTATTCGGTTAATTAATATACATATATTATTCTTATACTTCCGCTGCATGCTTTGATGATGTTTACTTGCTTTTGTAAATTGTTATGATTAGTAAAACCCAACACTATATCTATTGTTGAGTACTTCAATTGATGTGTATAGGATAGCAGACTTTTTTTCTGATCAAGGGATATGGCCAAGGTCCTAGTACTATCCAGGTGCAATGAGGTTGTTGAATCAGAAAGTGAAGCAAATGTTGTACATCATGATTTGATACATGTACTCTTTTGTGAAAGGGTGTTTTAAGTTGTGTATTAATTGTAGCTTGATTTGTATTTTTATTTGTGCTTTAAGTATTGTAACTAATGCTTTGTAACTTGTATTTGCTTAAAATTCTTTATATGGAAATCTTAAAATCATTAATATGAGGGAAGTGCATCCCTTTATTATAAGATAGTTAGATTAAGTACCTGAACCATTAGATTTCGTTAAACTGGTCATTATATGGTATATCATTTTTAGGCTCTTTTTTTCCCATAATTTTTTTTTTATTATTATTTTTTTTAGTCTTTTCGGGTCTTTCTTTCACCAACCTTAATGCACAATAACTTATAGTCTTATATCTATCTTGATAAGCGTAGCTTGCTAAACAATTGTCATTGTAATTGTTGTTAGACGCCGGTTGAATTACATATTAGTATTTCATTGTTATGTTGGGTTTTAAATCACTTTTTAACTGATTTTTGGAACAGCGTTTTGCATTATGGGATCTTTTTTTATCGTCGAAGTAGTGTTGCTTATTTTAGGATGTTTTAGAAAAACGATATTGTGTACTTGTTTGCCTTGACGTTGCTAGTAGATTCTAGTATTTTTGTTGAATGGCTATTCATGTGTATATATGTATGCTTATGCTCTATTTTTTGTTTTAAAAGCTTCAATTTTAGCTCCATTAGTTGATTTATTGGGAAACTTTAAAATTGTTTGAAAAATATGTGCGTTGTTGTCGTGATTATAAATGTATACCAGTGTTGCGTTTGCATGTTTTGCCATAAAAAAGGTATTGTGTGGCGCTTTAACACTTGAAAAATAAATTGTATGAGCTTTAGTTACCGATGGGGAGAGTAAATGAGAGTCGCACAGCCTTTGACAGTTGCTGAATAAATTTATCGTTTATCTAGATGTTATCAGTATGTTCATGTTAGATATCCGATTTGCAGAAAATTGGAATTTCAGACAACGGCGGAAGAAGGGATGCATGCTGTACATTATGCATTGGTGTTATTTTTGGAAACTGTTTTTGGGTTGTAGGATCTCAATCGTATCAAGAAACACGCACACAAATATAGAATATAGTTTTAGAGAGAAAAAACACTATATGAAGAAAGGTGGAAACTTATATTAAGATCAAATCCTTAGAAAACCATGAATGAACTAGTTCCCACACATTTCCACACATGAAAGGTGTCACACTCCCAAAATATCGCAGCAGAAAGGTAACCGTGGGCGTGACTTCATAGCACAAAGTCACCAGGTATAAAAAACGACCCCTACATGAGTCGTTTGAAAAAGTACACGTTCGATTAAAGAAATAATACACAGCCAAAGACTTTTAAAGAATGAAATGAAGTTTTTGTTTTACCATCTAACGTAAGTAATGCATCAATCTCTTTCATAATGAAATCCCAATATGCGACTCTATGTTATGCTTCATGCAATACAAGCTAGTGAAAACAAGAACCTGAAAACTACAGGTTAAAATATCAACATAAAGTTGGTGAGTTCATAAGTTTAAGTAATTGTAAAAGTGGACCACAAGATTTAATGTTTGTTTGACCAGTTCATTCGGTCATGTATAAAAAATTGCACTAAGCTCATTACATTGAAACCTTAATGTTTCTAGTTTTGTGCCCTTGTAATTGTTCCTTTCCATGAACACTCAAGTTACTCAAAATGATTATGCGTCTGTTTGAATACCATTCAAGTAGGCCAACTACCCAGACTTGGGTTTCAACCTAATAAATCTATTCACAGCATTCACGCTTACTACGTAATTAACGGTTCAAGAGACTTAATGGTAAGATGTGTAACTTAAACAATACGTAAAAGTTTTAAGTACTTGTGTCCGAAAGAAAGTAATTGAGCATGTAATAAGTAAACGAGCATGTACTCTCACTCCAAAGTAGTTCAAAAACAAGTAGTAAACCAGTAAAAGTGAGGCTATGAAACTCACATTGATGTAACAGGAAAGAATAATGTAGTTCAATGACAAGTATTCCTAACCGCCACCTAGATAAATAGGTCGTTTTAGAAATGATGCGATATGTACTAAATGCATACGAGTTTTACGAAGTTTTATCACCCTTATACAGTCAACACGCTTTTTTAGTATTTAAGACTTTGAAACAAAGGTTATTATTTTAAACCCGTCTTTGAAAGGGTGTATCTACTTCATTTCTAGTTCATTTTTATCTGTTAAACTCTCTAAAAGTATATGTCTGCTTTCATTATTTCAACACCTTGATTTGCGGAAAAAAATTGGTTATAGATTTATGTCATTTTAATTTCGGACCTATTGTTACACTTTTCAGAAATTTTCCAATTTCATTGGGCTATATCTCACTCATTTTCTAATGAAATCATTTGGTTAAAAAGCCTAAATTTATCGATTTTTAGTCTACTTTTAAAAAATGTAAGCCATTTGTCTTAGTTATTTACCAATTTTTCCAGAAAACTCAAAATGTACAAGGGTGTCAGTGCTGCCAAAATTCAGAAAACATAACCCAACTTTGTTTGATCATATCTCATTCATTATTTAACCGCACGCACTTGATTCAACTTTTTTTGGTTAGGTGTAGGTTACTCTAAAATAGTTATGTTTACTATTTTTACTCATCTAAAGTTTATAGTGGCCTTTTTTACAAATTACAAACGGAACTCAGTTTGTGTCGGGTTTGGACACCCAATTGCATATCATTTATTAAAAATACTAAATCAACTCCAAAAATTACGAAAGTCGACGTGGAACATCCTAAGACATATACCTAGTTGTGGTAGAAAGGAATTTGTCCAAAAAAATTTATAAAGTGGTTTTGTATAGTGAAGATGTCGACTGAAATTTGGGACAGATTCAAAGAGTTTTTATCAACACGTTTAAATCAAGTTCATGCACAACAAGCATATAATGGTGATATGGAATGAAGCATGAATGTTTATAATGAATGAAAATATGTTAAATGAGATGCTTACACGAAATGGTGGTGAATGGATGATCAAGGAGTGCACAAGTTACCCAACTATGCGTAGAAAACCCCCTAACTTTTGATTACCAAAACCTAGTTTTCCTTAACCTTTGTTTCAAACCCCTGGACCTTGATGAAAACTCTTGAAGTGAGCTGAGATACAGAGAGAAAATGAAGTGTATATGTGTGTGAAAAATGAAGGGAGGTGGTCTCTATTTATAGGAAAGAAATGGGTGAAAACAATTAGTTGGTGTTTAATGGTTTTTGATTACCATGGAGACAAGATGTGACTTGCATGGTGAGATCACTGAAGGAGGGTGGTGTGTGGAAGGAAGCAAGGGAGGGATAAGATGTGATGTTGGAGTGTAAGAGGAAGAACAAGTAAAGAGTGGTGTGTTGATTTTGGTAGTAACTCGATATTGCAAGATTGTATGACACATTTGGTGGATTTGATATGTTGTAAGATATTTTGTCAAGTTTTTAGATAAATAAAACGGGTGACTGATTTTTATAGTATAAGGGGAGGGAAATGAGTTACTTTTAAAAGTGTATGGTATTTAAACTGTTAGTGGAGAGGTGGGTGAGCATTAGGTATGTTATGCATGTATGCATGAAATAAAATGTAAGACTTAGATGATTATAATAAAACTTATAAAATCAAATGCAAAAACTTATAAAATATGCTTATGAGAGTATTTATGTATTTAGTTGATGTAGATTAAACTTAGCCTAGTGCCGATTTACGTTTAAAGTTGTTTTTTTTTTCGCCGTGCACGATATAACCTAACGGTTATACGTAAAGGTATAATTTCAAGTATTTAAAGCATTTTGTTTTGAGTGTATGATTGGGCAATGCCCTGAAAAATACAAGTTGTTACAGAAGAGGTTTATATATTACAAGTTCCCTATTCCTGGGCCTCCACGGGTTGAGCCTCTTAGGCTTACAAAATAGTCTAAGCTACTATAAGATTACAAGTTTAATACATATATAGATCAACACTTTTAAAGCTAACATGTGTTTTGAGGATCGTCTCAACGGTTAAAGTAAGCTTTTCGATGTTTAAGCGGTTTGTAGTCTCTTTGTTTTATAAGAGTGGTCGGTGTTTCTCATTTCCCTTTATAGTATGCCTCATGTACGATTAATTATTATTCATTACTGCCAAGTGTTTAAATTTGTTTTATAATCTGCTTATTAGAGTTGTATCGAAATATGAAATTCAAAAGAAAATTAGCTCGTATATCTAACAAAGAACAGATGAACAATTTTTATACCTTGTGTTGATTTTTTTTTAATTTATTTTGACATGCATTGTAAACTAGTTAAAAATGTTTAAAATGCATAAATTTAGTACTATACATTAGAGCGACTTTTGTTTTGTGCAAGTACAAGTATATCACATAAAGATGGTTTTTTTACACTATGTTAGTACAAATTTTTAATGTTAAAGTTGAATATTATATTAGTTATAAAGGGTTTAGACACTACACTCTGATTAATGATCGGTGCTGTAGGTATCATGGGTTTGGGTTCGTTGTGGCACATGATAAAAGAAAAGTGTTAGCATTGATGCAAACAAATTGAGCTTTTTCGAGCAATCTGAGCTTGAGCTCAAACTCAAAATACAATAAAAAGTGCTAAGAGCATGAGGAGCTAAGTTCAAGCAATAAAACCTTGATCTCACGACAAACTTCCAAAACTGTATGTGATTTCACGTTTCTTGATTAGTGGCATAGTGACCATTGTTTATAACGGTATTTTAGATCAGTAACAGTTAAAATTTGTAGTCTAAAAAGTTGAACGTTAGAATGTCAAAATGTATTACACATTCAATAATTATAGGAAAATTATAAATGAACTTAACTAAAAAGGCCTATACAATTCATTTATGCATTAGGTCTCCTTTTAGGCCTCTTTAGTTAGGCCCATGTATCAAAGCTCATAATTATATCTTGCATTTTCTCGCTATTTACAGACTTGCAGTATTTAACACTTTAACAGTCTAGTAAATCAACAAATCCTAAATATATGCAACTTTATCATTGATTTATGTTTTCAAGACTTATAGGTTGCACAAGGGAATAATCCCAATAAATCCTTAATCATGTAATATCGATAGATTCAAACACATTGGTAACATCTAAAAAATATCTTGAGAAAAAAAAAAAGAAGACAAACCAATCACAATGCAGTAAATATAAGCAAAACTTGAGCTTTAAAGCTGTAGAAATTAGATCAAGATAGCATTTAAATCTTGTTAAAGGCAACGATGTCACAGCTCTGCACATATTCATTAATTGGCTCAACTTGAAGACGCTCCTCTATGAGGGAATCCACTGAAACTAGGTCATCAACGATGGTCAGCATAATGGTCAACTTCTTGATACCATATCCGACTGGAACAAGTTTTGCTGTAAATGAAAATCATAAGAACAGCATTAGTCATCAGATATGTGTTTCTTTGTTCCTGAAACAGGTGGTCTTTTAGTTCTCACCGAAAGAGGTTTACACTTTTGTGTCAATTTGTAAGTTGTATAAATAGATAACTTACTAAATATGGATTTCAAGATGATTTATGAGGTTGCATGCATTAAAAAAGTTGACCCATTAAGCTAATTTTAATTTGAGTTGTAAGAGATAAAACACAACCAAATTGATAGATAAAGGGATTAATATTGCCAGATTAATAAATAAAATGTAAAACAAAATTAAAAAATAGCAAACCGTACATGCTCCCCATAGAAGCCCTGGCAACTCAACACTGCGAACAGCCTCCTCAAGCTTCTTCATATCAGTCTCATCATCCCACGGCTTTACATCCATAAGAACCGATGATTTTCCACCTAAACAAAGTATTTATACATGCTGTTATACGACTGACTATAAAAGAACAGAACTTGCATCCTAAAAGGTAGTTAATTCTTTTACATGCTAATTTTGAAAGAAATAATTAAAGCATAAAAGTGTAAAAGGCCACCACATATAAGCATGTTACAAAATCCAAAAAATAGAGTATCCAAGAAACTCACTCTCTTTCTTCTTTGTGGATGCTTTTGCTTGATCCCTCGCTTCAGCTGCCTTCTTTTCCTCTTCTGTCTCATCAGCAAAGAGGTCAAGATCATCATCATCCTCATCAGCTGCAGCTGCGGATTCCTAAAACATCCACATGCACCCAAAACCAAAGACAAAATTGTTAACAAACTTAAGCAAATACGTAATGCATAGTTCATAAACAAACAATTGCTATAGCGTACAGATGATTCATAGTTCATATAATGATACTACTGATGGGTTTAAGGGTAGTAAAGGAGTCACTATTAGAGAGTTTATAACACACACAAAAACCCGTGTGTAACCTAATAAACTACAGATGATTCATGATTGCATGCCGGGCTTTGATAGAATTAAAAAATAATAATAAAAAAAAAAAAAAATAAACATGGTAATTAAGATTCACTTTCAATGAACTCAATTATACGATCAGCAGAAAAAGCTGTGATACACACCTTAGCAGGAGCAACTTCCGCTGATGGAGTTTGGGCAGAGATACTCACCCCAGCAGCTTTACCAGGAAAACTACACAATTTCATTGTATAAGGTAAGCAACAAATATAACTTATACGAGTAACTCGTAAGTAGAGAATGTATGGTGAACCCTTCAAATCATAAATATACACACAGAATCCATGTATTAGTTGTATTCTTTCATTTGAAAAGAATGTAATGTCAATCATTACAACAAATATAGATAACTAACATATAATCACTTAACAATTACATCATATGCCTCACAATTAACAGTAACAGAATCACACATTACTCGCAATCAGCTGTGGAAATGGCAGCCAAATTAGTTAGCTAGCAGAGTTATTCACATATCAAACCGGATACATCACAAACAAATGAAGCCATCAAATAGATCCTTAAACTTAAAACTATGTAAAGTAGGATTACAAATAAAGCTGCATGGGTCAGTTTGGGTCTTGTATAATTTTTCCAGCAGGTCATAATGAGCTAAATTTGAATCAATAAAAGATAACAGGTCAGAATGGGCAGATAAGCAAAGGAAAATAATGGATCAGTGGCATCGTTTTTTATCTGTATAGGGTTTGCATTTTTTTGTTCCTATAACAGGACTCATTATATGAGATCAACTTAGGCCGACTGATACAGAAAAAAAAAGGTATATACTTAATTTGTTCTAAAACGGATGTTTGTAAAAAAAGTCGCCACTTCCGCACGAGTTTGTGAAAGAACAAAGCGGATGTTTCTCCCAACAGTGGTGCTACGTTAGCTCATGAATAATGGTTTACCCATTAGCTACTTCATTCGAGTTCATGGACCTAGCGCCCGGTGAAACCATAGACCGATATTCATTAATACATTCATTTTGATTATGAAGAAAGTCACTACTTCCACTAAAAAATCCCATCTGTAATTAGACTAACCCACCCTCCCCACCATAACCATACTCTACTCCACTACTATAGTCCCCTTCAACCCACTCATAGCGTGTAAAGGGGCATGCATGGCCACCACACCCACTCCCTTTCATCCATCACAGCACAAGAAGGGGTGAACTCACACACTTGGAGGAATTGACCTTCGAAGGTGTTTACCATTACATATTTTATGCATTTTCTTTCTTTAACTTAACCTTCCGTTAATTTGTTAGACTTCATATAGGAAATGTTTAGCTTATTTTTCAAGCTTGAACTAATTTAGTTCGGCGTATTTTTCATAAGCCATTATTTTCCACCTACAATCCTTACAATAAGCTCATAAGTCATAAGTCAAAATTACCAATAAAAACTTACACACAACTCCTTTAAATCCCGTAATAAACAAAATAACCAACAAAAAACTAAAAGTATAAAATTAGAAACAAACCTTGAAGCAAGCTTTGAAGCAACACAGTCATACCACTGACTAACACAAGGATAAACATCACCACTAGGTTTATCCAAAACAGCTGCATATACCTTCACATCATCTTTACTAATCACATCACTGTAACAAACACAAACACAAGATAAAACAACAATTACACATTGTTATTAGATTATGTAAAATCAATATTTGAGTATTACCCTGAGATGTATGTTTTCCCAGATAAGTATGATTCGAGTGATTTGAGACCGGATTCTGTGTGTAGATCGGAGAATGTGACCGCCATTTTTATTTTTTTAAGGTTTGTGTTTGAAAGAATTGCGGCTAGTGTGTGTTACGGTGTTGTGTGTGTTGATGAGACAAGATACCCTAGATCCTATCAAGCATAATTCTTTTTAGATGCTTTGGTTTAATATTATTATTTATTTTTATTTTTTTTAGTTTGTCAAAAATAGCATACATTAGCAAATAAGTTGAATCAGGAAGCTATAGTTTTATTTTTTACAAAAATGTTTGATAACGTAATTGTAGTTGTAATGTGTAAAACTGCTTTTAGATGTTCAACGATTCTAAATGTTGTTACATTAAATGTATGCTATATTTTGGGTGCGTTTGGTATGCCGACATGAATCACAATGGGTATGAGTTTGATAGTGGTGGTGGACCCCTCGGTATGAAAGATCCATATCTTGCCCTTGTGAGTTATATAGAGTATAAAACATATATATCATTCATTCTCGCATTTGAAAGATTTGCATCTTAAACAAATACATGATTGAAATGAAAATTCATTCTCTCATTCCCATTCCGGGATACCAAACGCACCCTTATATATCATTTATCCCGTGATTATGCTCATTTGTTGTATGTTTATAACTGAATTGATATTTAATTGCTCAAGTTTATAATTTTAAGTGTTTATGGAGCAATATTGGAAAAGACACGAAAAAATACATGATTTGGAGATTATTTGATAATTCTGTATGCAACCTGCAAATACGACGTATGAAACTATAGCCATACGCCATATTGGTATTTGGAAGAATTCACTAAGTATTGGTGAATATGAAGGTATACGACGTATTGAAAGTTCTACAGTTAAAGCCCAAGTCAACTTATGAAGGTATACAGCGTATGAAACTCTAGCCATACGATATATTGAAGATCTTATCCCCAGTCCAAGTTTATTGAAGATTTGAAGTCATACGACGTATCACTATTCAGTAATACGTCGTATTTAAAATATACGCATAATATGCTTGGAAATTTTTTTCTTCGTTAGCAATCAAGAAATCTCGGACACGGCGTATCCACTCTTGTATACGTCGTATCGTGCCTCAGACATGACACCATAAATACAAACCCTAACATACGGGTTTTAAACACATCACTCACCACTACAGCCGAGTTCCAAGCTTCTAATACCCCAAATTTCAGTCCCACTAGTGAGAATATCAAGAGGAGAAGGTCCCGAATCAACACACTTAGCTTAATCATTCGGTTTGCATATTGATTTCATCATGATTTTCGTTTGTTTATCGTTTGTATTTACATTGTGAACTCTACATACATTATGGGCTAACACCCTTAGGTGTTAGCCATGTTATGACTATTATGTTTATGTTATTTCGTTTTTATGAAGATTTGATGCATTCTTTTAGATAGTTTATGTGTACATCATTGGAATAGTATACTCGTTTATTTGTTTATGGTGTTAGATGTTTATTTTCTAGATCATCATGCGAATAGCCTTTGAGTTATGTGTTGATTCATATCACTATGTTCGATACTCTTGACCTGGCTTCATTAGTGCCCTTCTTTAGGACTCGAGGAGTAGGAACCCGAGGTTAGACAAATAATGCTTAAACACTTAAGTTAGTATAGTGCTCTTCAAGAGGCCTAGCAGGTCAGAAGAGTAGGTTTCGCCACTAGCACTGGGTTACAATAGATAAATCACATAGATTAGTTGATACCAATTATTGCATGCTTGTAACTGAGTAGACCAATAAATTACTTTAGGGATATAGGTTACATGCATAGAACTAAGTACGAGAGAGATCTGGCTTAATTTACCTTAGATAGAAATGCTTGTCTATGTATTTCTGATATCACTAATGCATTACTTTGAATCATTGCACGAATAAACGAATAACTAAATGAATATAGTAGGAGTAACATGGCTAGCGCTATCTTCTCTTTATCGATCACAACATTAGTAGTTTAATTGTTTTATTTAGTTTTATTTTTTGTTTATTAATTTAATTAAATAAAAATCGAAACTCCCTTATTAATCTGTAAAATACACTAGGTTAATTCTGAACAACATTGCTCCTGAGAAAGACCTCATACTTACCCCCACTAGCTAAATTGATCGGGAACCTTATATATTTTGTTGCAATGTATGCTAGGTTAGAACCTGATGTATGCATAATCATTAATGTTTATAATTTAGTTTGTGGTGAATTTGGATAAGCATTACTAGTTTGATACCTTGTTATGAGAAAGTTGATAATGTAAATGGAGCAGTTTTGTATCCCTCGTTACAAGAGCTCATTACAACTCCTTTATTTAGGTATTTATGCCTCTATGGTTTATATATGGGGATATGTTCTATCACACCAGGTCACATATGGTGTAATTGTTTCTAACTCTCACAGGTTAGAAGTAAAAATTGCTTGCAAATCATTAGCAAAATATATCACTACTTAACAGAAGACATGTTAACTAATAACTACTATATAAGCAGTCAGATGAAATTTTTAATTGTAGATTATAAGTTTTCATGCTGAAATAGTGTAGACTCGGTGTCCTCGTCGGTACACACGAGCGTACTCCTTGCTTCTAGGGACATTGATCCGAAGCTCGAGTACGGTCCGTGCACTGTTTTTATTCCCTACACTCATAATTTGACCAAGGCTATGAGTAAGTGTTGAACTTAACTTGTTTCTCTACACTCATAATTAGGGGGTCTTTATGTTACTCAAAGCAATAAGGAACTAGTGGGCCTACTTACTCGAACATATTACTTTTTTGATTCCATATACGCTCACAAGTAGGAGACATGTTAACTTTAGACATAGGAGCATGCAAGCGTAAGATAATAATGATTAACTCAAAGCAGAGGTTCTTGTAGCCACTGCATCATCTTGATCTTGCAAATATATTATGTCACTTAGTACATACTTTAAAAAAGGACAATGAATAAGTAACAACAATTGTATTCTCTTCTGATCATATAGCGTTTATCAGACGACATGCTCGGTTTTACTGATACTCGTTTAAATTGCAGTGCAGAACCCTTTAAATTGCAGTGCATAATGGATGATATATTGTATATTAAATCTCATTGGTATACTACTCGTTTATGTTGAACATTATTGTTTATTGAGTTGCATGGGAAGTTAATTTTCATCTTATAAATGGCGTGTTGGAAGTAAAAGGGTTCAAACTGATACTCATGTTTTTATCAGATGGCAGGACTCCTCAATTGGTTTTGGAGCGCCTGTTCGTGAAAATATGAGAAGCGGTAAATTAACTAACGTTGTTGTCACTTCATCTTTACTTGAATCTGTAAGCTTCAATATTTTGTCCAAGTTGTTTTAGCTCTATTAATGTTTTTCTTAGAGGTTGCAAATTGAGAATTGGGTTCGTTGGGAACGGGTCAGAACTCAGAATGGGTTTATAATGACATTTTCATAGTTAAATATTGATCTTGTGTTATATAGTTTTGGAGGTGATCAAAGTTAGAGGGTGTTTGAAACTGTCCTAAAGATGCATTGGCAGCGAGAGACATATTTCTCCTGCAAGCACGAGTTTTTTTACGCACACATTTAACATTAGTTCATAACTTTTCTTTATTTGTGTTTTGATTACTTTTCTTTTTATAATTACAACAGCTACGCAGTGGAATGGATGAAAGTGTTGTGGGTATGTGCTCGGAACTTATAATAAATGTTTTGGCTTTAAGTAGCACAATGCATACATTGTATGGTTACTTTTGCTTCATCATTTGTTTCATGTATGGGCAAGGGATAATGCAGATTCAAAAAGTTGTAAACTTGAAAGTTATGGGATAATGCAGATTCAAAAAGGCGGGGGTTGGGAGGTCTATTGTCTATTGATATGTCATATTAAAGTTGGTCAACGATTGTGTTTATGATTATGTTTAAGAATATTATGTTCATTTTATTATTGCTTATGATTATGTTTACTTGTTTACCTATTCAGGTGTTTGAATCAGTAATTGATTGTTCAGTGAACACGATTGTGTCTGTTTTATTGTCGTTGACCGAATGTAACTTACAACATTACGGTGAATCTGCAGTTATGCGAGCTGGTGTGGAGATGTCGGCTGATGAGTGTGTGAAAGTGATGGAAGCGTGTGCTGATATTTTGGGGAATTTAAGTGAAGGTGTAATTTTTTATTGTATTAATTATCATAACGGGAAAGTGTGAGCTAGTGTATGGCCTTGTGAGAGTAGCTGCGATGATGAGTAAAGTTAGATATACAATGCAAGTTGCCCTGGTTATTGATGGGAAAACGAGTGATGGAAGGAGTCGAGTGATGGAAGGAGTCGAGCGATGGAAGGAGTCGTACGATGAAGAAGTTGGTGGATTATGTGCCGAAAGAAATTGAGTATGTGAACGAAAAGATACCATTGAGGTGCGTGTTACTATAACAGTAGAAAACTATATTTTACTTCTTTTTTCAAGTATACTTTACCGTAACCTGTATCGACCTATTCATAGTAAATGTATCGGGGTGCCATATATGTACTCATTAATCTAGTTTTAAGTTTGAAGCGGTCTAACATGTGTTACTGTTACTACAGTTTCATTTTGATCAAAGCAAAGTTCGCTCTGAAATACGGCTGCGTGAAGGGCGTATTAAGCCAATTGATATACCTTTGTCACGTGATCGGTTTCTTGAGTTGGTTCATAAAATAAAGAAGTCTATTTCTAATACGAAGAAAAAACTTAAACATGTTGCATCTGCAACCTCCATGGTGGATCACAAATCTTCATGGTACGTCTCACCAGATGCTAAAATATTTATAAAGTTTGTGACCTTTTAAAAGTTGCGCTAAATGACGACAACTACTCAACTCTTTTACTGTACATGCAGGTCCATGGCAATGAACTTCCCCAGTTGGTTTTATGTAAAACCCTAAAATCATAAAAGCGTTAAAAGACTATTTTGCCCTCTATTTAATATCTATAAAATACGTAAAACCAGTCAAGCTCAGTAAATATAAATTTTAACTTACCTTACGAATAATTGGAGAACACGTGTGTACGAGATCATAAAAGATTACTTTCGTAAACATTAAAACTCATGTACATGGGCCGAGTTTTACATAAACATTGCAACCTAATTGAAGCCCAACTAAGTTTGGTTTTTGGCCCATGTTTCTTTTTCTTTTGGTTCGGCTAAAACAACCGTATATCCCTCCCCCCTTTTTTTTTGTGTACGCTCCTCAAGTCTAACACATGAAACCCTAGATCAAAAACAAAGAAACCTAAGTGACGGCTGCCACTTTGTGGCCATTCGATCGACATCAAGGAGCAATCCAAGGAAGACTACACGGAGTTCTTTGCTACTGATGACATAGGGTGTTTATTTGAAGGTCCTTTTGTTTTTCGTCATTAGGGATTATGGTTGCTGTCGTGGTTCATAAGAGTACCAGGGGTTTCACTTGCTTCGTTTTGTCAATTTTTCTCCTTCGTGTGCACGCCTACAAAGGTACCTACGTGACTCGTTTCTCCTTTTTGTTTCCTTGTTTTCTGGTCGAGGGGTATGGCACCATACGCATGCATTGGAGATTTAAAAACATGTTATGTGTAGTGTTATACCAATCTAATGTTAACCTAAATATAAAACTAGGGTTTCGTATATATATACATGAGTTGATAAATTTAAAAGGTGTATATAATTTTTGTAAGACTAAAAATATGGAATGGTAAACTTGATATGATGATTTTAATCAGGTTGTGTGGCTTACATGGGTCATGGGTGCGTTTGGGTAGGTTAAACATGTGCTTATGTTGGTTTTAATAAACCCTAAAACTGGACAGCATCATATGTCAAACTTGTGCGTGTCATAGATCGAATTTTATAAGTACAATAATCTGGGTTTTTGTTGGAAAAGTTTATTTTATGTCGTAGTTAAGTTTTCCAAGTGGTTTGGTCGAATTTGGAGTTGTCTAAGTCGTATTTTTGAATTTTACTAGATCAAGTGTCAAAGCTGAGAAAACGGGTCTGAAATTTAGGTTGGATTCACCTAGGTGTTATCTGATGATACCTGCATGTTTTTGAGTGATTCTTGAGTCTAAATTGTAGTACTTTGAAATAGCTTTCTGGAAAAATAAGTCATGTATCATTTGCAAACGTGGAAGTATGATTTTTATATTTTTGGAGTTAGGGTGTCTGAATCTGAATTGCTGAGTTGAAATTTATGATGTAGTAAATGATTTTTAGTATTTAATCTATGAGGTTCTGGAACTTTTCCTTTGGTGGATATGATAATTATATATGGTGTGACACCTGTAGCTTTTGGTTTGATGTGTTGAGTAGGGTGAGTGTGTTTGTTGGGGCCATACTTTCGGTGTGTGTAAATCTGGGTGAGTTCTGGACAAGTCTGGACTTATGATTTTCCGTAGGCCATTTAGCATGGAAATAGAACCCACCAATTTTTGGAGAGTCTTTTAAATCATGTGGGAACCTCTGGGATTTTGCTTGATTTCATTTGAGCTAAATAATTATTCTATAAAAATCGCTAAAGTCTGGTCCAAAAAAGAGTTTAAGAAACTGAAAGATAAAATATGATATCAATAAGTAACACACTTACAAATGCATAAGAAGCTTATAAAATGAGTATATAAGTAATATATGATATCAATCCGTGTAGATTCGTTGAAGGAGACGCGACGCTATATCTTCGTGATTCACTCATTCGTTTGCTTTTCTCTCAATTGCTTTAAGGTACAGATATTCTGACCTTTTCAGTAAAGGTTCCTTATGATGTTCTTTTCGTTAGTTTTTCCTATTCTACTTATTAGGGTTCCCGATGCCATTGCTATGAACCCTTTTCTGATTGTGTGATCTGTTGCTTATCTGAACTTCTGTTTTATTGAACCATGCAATATCTGTTTTGAACTTGTGTTATGAAGACTCTGATATGCATATTTGTTGAACCTCACTAAGTTTAATTATGAACTTCTAAATATGAATGTATGATTTGTGATTGTGATATGAACTTCTGACTTCTGAATATCTGAATATGAACCTTATGATATGAACTATCTGATATGTTATCTGTGACCTTGTGTTGATTATGATCTGTGTCATTTATGACAATCTGTTTGACCTAAGTTAGTTGATACCTGAGCCAAATATTTCACTAGTCATGGGGGTTCCATGTCCGTATCAGTGATGCACCTCTGATATGACTCTAGGGCAGTAGAGTGATGTTCTGCCACGTCCCTTTTCCGTTATCTGTTTATTGATAGTATAGCTACTATCCGTCTGTGGGGCGTATGGATGCATCCTAGATCTGATATGTTATCCGATATGATTTGTCTGGTGAATGATGTCGTGTGCAATACGCGTCTTCACAAAATTCTGGGAGCTTGCTACTCCAAATTATTTTCTGAGGTTACTTTCTGAATAGGTAGTTATTTCTGATATGATATGTTCTGGGCTCGTGGTAGTTAACTAAATTTTTATCTGTTATATCTGTATTAAGTATTCTGATTTTGATTCGGTATGTTCAAGTGCTTATAATTATGTGCTAGGCTTATTATATGTTATTATATGTGGTTATGCTTTTGTATGATTAAGTGACTACCATCTGTTATGCTAGGATATGATAATATGTTTAAATATGATTCGTATGTTTTCATCTGATGTTATGTTAGTTTATCGTTATATGAATTCTTTTATCTGTGAGATGAATGTGCTAATGTGAAAGTAAGTATCCTGAAAGTTGATAAGTACAATTGTTCCGTTAATCTGGTAAACTTTGCCTATACGTTAGGGTACCTATCTGTTTATGATTTGGTCTGCCATGTTAAAACTCTGTTGATGTTAAGATTCGATCTGAGAACTGGTTTAGCTTATGATACCTGTTCTGATAATTGCTAATGGCTATGTTATGTCTTTGTCTATTGAGCTATAGTTGGTCTACTGTGTTTTCTGTCTGTATGTGTGACCTGCCATGTTAAATTCTGCTTATACTAAAGTTTGATTTGGGAAAATGGTTTAGTTTATAATGTCTGGCCTGTTAACTTACTATCTGCTATGTTATGCCTCTAGTTCATTTAATTATAGTTTTTGTAAGGTGTTCTCATTGGTATGTGTGACTACTATGTGTTGACTATTGTTTTCCGCTGCTACGACACTGGTTAAGTTTATTAAATGTAACTTATCTGATTTGTGTGAATGTCATGTTTACTTCTTAGAAATTGTTTCTGTTAGTTTTGATATTTCCTTTGGCTTATATGTACTCTGATTTTTCTGAGTCAGTTAGTGCCTGGTTATTTGATGTGTTTGCGTTTGTGTCAGCAATATGTTATGTGTTTGTTCTTATTTGTTATGTGCTCTTCCGGATTTCTGTGTATTTGTGTTTCCGCAGAATCTTCAATGATTCATGATTCTCATTCCGTTGTGATTTCGTTATCCGTATCTTTGTTTTGTTTAGCTTTTGTTTTGTTATATCTGTTCACTGGGCTTTGTAAGCTCAGCCGCATTTTCTTTTCCTGCGGCAGGTTTTTAAGCATTCAAGATGAGCTTATGGGATAGCTGATCTGGGTTGAGAGTAGAGACGAGAGCAAGATTTGAAAATAGGGATCTTAGATTTATTCTGATTATTAAGACATTTATGTTTTTCTTTTGTAAGTTTTGTAAAGGCTTCCGCTTTTGTATAGTATTTAAAGTTCTGATATGAAACCGTATTGTGATATCTTTACCCTTGTCGGGTTGGGGTGTTACATTTTATTTCGCTGCATTACTACTCCCCGAAAATAATCTCAGCGATAGCTATGTATGTCGGGTAGATGAAGACAGCCTGCAACAACTAGCATCTTGTTCAGCTGCTGCAACATGGTACATTGCATGGATTCTTGATCCCGTTGATGAGTCAAGAGGCTGCTTGAGTTTGAAACTGATAATAGTCATCTCTTGCTAAAGGATCTACATAGAAGAATATTGCGGTGGAGACATCAAGGAAAAGATGTTTTTCATGGTTGCAAAGACCTTGATGCTATTAATGTGATCGCTAGTAAGTTATCTCATCTGTAGGCGAGCAGTTTTTTTGGTTCTTATAATGCCTGTTTGCTGTAAATTACAATAGTTTTTTATTTATTTATATAGTTTTTTTGGTTCTTGTAATTGCGATTCTTGTATTTAGTTTTGAATAAAGAAATATAGATTTTGTGGATGTAATGAATTTTGGATTTCTGTTTTGAATGAATTCTTTTTCATTTCGAATTTTATAATCGTATTGTGATTACAAGTAGATTTTTTTTGCCATATTTTACAAATTGGTGACCACTATATTTTTGGTAATTAATTTTGCTTTAGCGGTCACTATTTTGGTCACTAATTTGGTCAAATAGTGACAACTATTCTGTTTAGTGATAGTAATAGTGACGAAATTCTATGTCACAAATTTTAATGACCACTTTTATGTGGTTATTATTTAGTGACCATATTCATAAGTCATCACTATTACCTTTTGTGACCGACTTTTAGTGACCACGAGTGACCACCCTAGTATGGTCACTAAATCGGCTTAGTGACCAAGTATCTACTATTAGTGACCACATTCGTGTTGTCACTAAATCCACTTTTTCTTGTAGTGCATGTTTTGAATCCGTCATATGGATGCATGTTATATTTTTTGTTCATGAACTAAGTATTTTGTAACATTCCCGCCTTCTAACTCCTTGTTAGAAAGTAGGTTTATTTGAAGTTTAATACAAATAGTAGTTTAAAAAAAAGTTAAAAAGAAAAAAGTTTCACAAGCCTGAAAAATAAGCTAATGGAACACCTCATGCCACATATGGTAATAGTTAAGCTTACTTAGTGTAAAACCTAAAAAGAATGAACGAGCTTATGGGCTTATAGCCCAATAAAATTTCCCATATATCCTTCATAAATATTCCCTACAAACTTACATCTTATATAATAAGTTCGGTTCAACATAGATTACTTCAAAAGAAAAATCGAGGTTAAAATTTCCATTGGGGATTTAAAGTTACTACTGTAAGTTTGAGGTATGTGTCGTGTTTCAATTGAAACTTCAAGCAACTCAAACTAAAGACATCTTTTTGCTATTTTTCTAGTTGAAGATCTGATAAAAATTATAGTTCGCATATTGTTCTTAACATATGAGATCGATTCTTATAAACTGATAAAAATAGAGTTCACATATTGTTCATAACTTCGAAAAGTGAATGGGTCTAATGTCCGGGTATATCGTTGAAGAACATGATGATTATTATCTTTTTAATTTGTGATCTTGTAACGTGAAATAGTTTAAATATATCATAACACTTATTAGTTCGAGTTACCTAAGATTACAGATAACTTTTTTCTTCTACACCATCTACTACACGTATTCTTTTCAATCATTGAATGAACTTGACATATTGTTATGAACATATAGGATTATGAATATTGAAAAATTGTTGCTGCTACATTAATGAATTTGGAATACTTTTATGAACATCAAGGATGGAACCAAAGCAAATCTTTTGTGGTGATCAATTCCCTCCATTATCTATAAAACATCCATGGTTGGTTTCTCAAAAAGCCGAAGAAGACGACACTGAAGACCAAATTTTCTACACCATAAATGACCCTTTGTCTCAATACCAACGTCGGATACCGGAGTTGGTTGGGAGATATATAGACAAGTGTTTACATGGCTGGGTGATTCTCTCTGATTATCCACATGAGGTTATGTGGTCTCTTTGGAACCCCGTGACTCGTGAGATCATACATCTCCCACCCTTGATTTTGAAAAATGGAAAGTCTGAAGTTTTAGAAGATTCTTGTTTATCACACCCTCCTGATCATCCTAGTTCGATTATCTTTTTCACGAGAAACGATGAACATACCATTGTCTTTTGTCGGCTAGCTGGCCATCAAGAAAACAAGTTAACATGGATGGAAATGTCATACATGGAACAGCTAAAAAACATCATCAATGAAGATGATGGTGGGGGTGGTGATGGTGATGGTGATGGTGATGATGATGATAAGTTCTTTTTAAATTCCTCGACTTGTTGTAATGGTAAAGTATATGCTTTGAGTAGGACTTATAATGCCATAGAAGTTGATATTGTGGTATTTTTTTGGCTTTTTATATTTATCTTAATCTATGAAAATTGAAAACTTATTTTTTTGAAGTTTTTCTGATTTATTTGTATTAAAAGCTATTTAAAAAGTCCTAAAAACTGATTTAAATTGGGAAAAATAGCAAACAGTGATGAAAAATTATGAAAAATTCAGGAAAAGTCTAAATTAATATTCTAAATCTATGAAAAATATAAAAACATATACTAGTGTGCAAGATTATGAAGCTGTAGTGAAATGTGCTTATAAATAAGCACTCAAATTAAGCAAATAAGCACTAAAGACCACCAAATGAAAGCAGAAGCTAAAATATGCCAAACTTATCTATCAACAGCTAATTCCAGCTGCTATAAACCTCTAGACAACCATCTACTAGCTTATGAGTTCAAAATCAAATAAGAAAGTTCAGTTCTGGTGTGCTGATTTCAAGCTTAAAAATAAGCTGTCTACCCTAGTTGGAACCCAAAACCAGATATCATAGTCTCGAGTAGACCTGGCAAGGAGCATATAAACCAAAAATCAGACCAAGACAAGCTCTTATGAGCTTGTTGAGAGCTTCTGTACAACACACTCAGTTAACACTGAGTGTGTGCACAGGGCACTTTTGACCCATTTGCAAGCTATGTAGGAGCTTATAGAAAATTACTAAAATTTCACAAAAATCAGATTCCCACTCTTGACCAACTGAAGTTGTTAAGCCCAAAATTTCGCTTGAATTGAACCAAAATTGAAGTTATGAAAAATCAACAAAGGTTGGTGAAAACTGAGTTTTACAATTTTTGACTTTTGAAACAGAAGTTGATCTTTGACCAAACTGAGATTTGAATCCAATTTGTGAACTGAGATTGATGAAATAAGCTAAAGTAAAACTGAAATAAACTAATACTTCCAAATCTGAGCCTAGATTAAGCTAATGAATGGTTAAATTCTAACTGTTTTAATCCTAGGATAGATTTAAAGTGAAATTTGACTTTTGATGAACTAAGGTGCAATTTAAAAATCCAAAACTACTTAATGGTCCTAATTAAGTCTACTGCAACAGTATTCTACTAAAACTCTTACCTCTAACTCAGATTTATCCAATGATCCAAACACCACTTACCACACTAAAATGCAATCTAACTAACCTGTTCTTCTAATCTAGCCAATGGTAGTAACAAATTTATATTCCAACTACTTAAATAGAACTAGAAACAATAGAAACAACAATTAAGCACAACTAAAACAGAATGTTCAATGATTCAGTTTTGAAAGTTAAACTCACTTGAATCCTTAGCCACTATGGCTTGCCAAACAAATTCACTCAACCACTACCTACAACTGTTTTTATCCCAAAACCAACTGAATATCAACCCAATTCCATCATTATATCAGCAATCCAGAAGAGGTTCAACAAGTATTACTGCAGTTTGACTTTTGTTGACCAAGTTCCAAATGTGCTTGGAACTGATTCTTGAGCTTACTAAAAGCTATATACAGCTTTAGTAAGCTCACTTAAGTTGTAATGAAGCTTATTGAAGCTTGATAATTAGCAATTTTAAAACAGGTTTGATTACAGGAAATGGAAAAACAGAAAATTTAACCAAACTTTGAATTCTTACTGAAAATGAGTTACAACTGGCTAAAATGCCTTAGTTCAATACAAGGAAGATTAACATTACACTTTAGAACTTAATTAAGACATAAAAATTAAAAACGACATTTATGAGAAAATAAAAACTAAAAACTACTCCCTTCTCTGCTTTCTCTTCCTTCTATTTATTAGCAAAAGGTCTTCCATTTGTCCTCTGAGTAAATCCCACTTCTATTTAGAGCCATTGGATCATTAGAGATGATATTAGCCGTTGATGAGTTTTAGCGCCAAAATGGGTATAGCAACTGGGGGGGGGGTTTGAGTGCAAGGAAAGAGAAACATTTAATGCTTCTTGTTTTGTTAGGTGAGGTGGAGTGATAATGGAAGTGGTATGTGAGCTGGAGGTGAGGGGTGGACTGGATTTGCAGAGCAGTTGGTGAAGGTGAAGTGTTTTGGAGGGAAAAGGTTTGGCGGGGGTTGACTGGGTTTGACCGGGGTTTAATAATAGGGGACGGTTCAAGGGTCAAGGGGGTCAAGTGGTATATTGGTAGGGGTTCAAGCAAGGGTCAAGGGTCAAGGCTTGTTTATTAATAACAAGGACCATTTTTGTAATTCACCAAAAACCAAGGGACCAATTCTGCACTTTTCCAAAGTTAATCAAGAGGACCAATTTTGACAAGTTAGAATTACCAAAGGACTTAAAATGCTAATTTTCCAATTTAAAAATGTCCAGGGGTAAATTCTGTCAATCTTTGAAATTTCAGGGACTAAAGTTGCCATTTTGCAAAACTGAACTTTGAAGGGTTTATTTTGACAACTTTTGAATCCCATGGACCTTAAATGATATTTTGTTTTATTTTGATTTACCAGGGACTATTTTTGACAACTTTTGAAACTTGGGGGACTAAAACTGCTAATTATGCAAACTTGATACGTTTTTCACCTGATTTTGGTATTTTTGCATTTGAAACACATAAAACACAATCCTTGGAATATTTTCAGTATTTTGATGCATTTCTGAGTGTTTTTAAATGTTTTGCAGTTCAGATTTGACCAAAAATGATGAGTATTTACACACTCATCAATCCCCCACACTAAACTATTGCTAGTCCCTAGAAATCTTTTGAGAAAACTTAATGGATTTAAGTCTCTTTACCAAAAGCCATTACTTCTGGAGTAGCCAAATGTTTCAGTTCAAGTAAGAACCTTGGTACATCGATAACCAAATGATTTTGAGCAAATCACCAGCTTCCAACGGATTTGATTTGTCTTTACCAGAAGCCGTTTGCTTCTGGACTAGCCAACTCTTAGATAAAATATATTTGGTGAGTCGATTACCAATTATGGTTTTCCAACTGCCTTTACCACAAGCCATAAACTTGCGGGCTAGCCAACTCTTTACTAATTAAAGATATGGTGAGCTGAACACCATACAATTTTGGGCAAATTGCAAGCCGTCAACGGATTTGAGATATTTTTACCAAGAGCCGTTTGCTCCTGGATTAGCCAATCCTTTTGTTTATTAGACATGGCGGACTGATAACCGTAAGCTGAGTAAGTGCAAAACACTAACTCCAAAAAACAAATTTTGGCCAAAAATGGGGGAATTGGGTGGTATAATTACATGATAAAATTCGTGAGAATTCCCCCCCACACTAGAAATGAATATTGCCCTCAATATTCAAAGTACCGGCGGTTATGCCGAAACATAGAACGTAAAAGGGAAATACTACGACCATTATTTAATTTTTTTTTTTTGAAAACTTTATATACAACAGCGGGGGGAAACTCCCCCACACTAGGGTGGTAGAAAGTAGAAAGAAGTCAGAAATATGGGTGAAAACCCATATGGTATGCTACTGTTTTTGATTCCCGAGTCGCTAGCTTGACTCGATCCCCGCATTCATTTGTTCTTGGGGAAAGTTTGTAGATCCGGGACAACCATGGGTGGAATGTCCTCTCCAAAATAGTACTTCAATCGATGACCATTCACTTTAAAATTTGGACCATCGGGTTGAGATAACTCAATGGTTCCATAAGGAAATACTTTAGTGATGGTGAATGGTCCAGACCAGCGGGATTTTAGTTTTCCTGAGAAAATCTTCAATCTTGAATTGAAAAGAAGGACTCGATCACCGACGTTGAAAACGCGGTTCTTGATTTTGGAGTCATGAATCTTCTTTGTCTTTTCTTTGTAGATCAAAGAGTTCTCGTATGCTTGATCACGGAGTTCATTTAATTCATTCATTTGAACTTTCCGGTGATCACCAGCTGTCTGAATATCGAAGTTGGCATGTTTCAAGGCCCAGTATGCTTTGTGCTCAAGCTCAATCGGCAGATGACACGCCTTTCCGTACACTAGCTTGTATGGAGTACACCCGATGGGTGTTTTATAAGCCGTACGGAAGGCCCAGAGTGCGTCATCTAGTTTATCCGACCAGGATGCACGATTTTCGCCTACTGTCCTCTCCAGAATTCTTTTGATCCCTCGGTTGGAAACTTCCACTTGCCCACTTGTTTGGGGGTGATACGCAGTAGAGAGACGGTGAGTTACACCATACTTTTGCATGACTCTATCAAACTGGTCATTGCAGAAATGCGTACCACGATCACTGATTATAGCTCGTGGAGTTCCAAACCTAGCAAAAAGAGATTTTAAGAATTTCACAACAACTCGGGCATCGTTGGTAGGTAAAGCTTTCGCTTCAACCCATTTTGACAAATAGTCAACGGCCACGAGTATGTATTTATTTCCTCGAGATGAAGGAAATGGCCCCATAAAGTCAATGCCCCAGATGTCAAAAATCTCACACACTTGAATGGCGTTTTGCGGCATTTCATTTCTTTGTGAGATATTTCCGTGACGTTGACAAGCGTCACAGGTTTTGACAAATTCATGGGCATCCTTGTAAATCGTGGGCCAATAAAATCCGGAATCAAACACCTTTTTGGCAGTGTAGTTGGGGCTATGATGTCCCCCAGTAGGTCCAGAATGGCAAGCCTTGAGAATGTCATTGGCTTCCTGACCATACACACATCGCCTGATGACTTGATCCGCGCAAATTTTGAATAAGTAGGGGTCGTCCCAGAAGTAATGTTTTACATCTTTAAAGAATTTGTTTTTCTGTTGGGACGACATCCCTTTCACCACAAAGTTACCCGCATGGTAATTTGCAAAGTCAGCAAACCATGGGGTAGAAGAGTCTCCACGAAAAGAAACCACATTGAGTGTTTCGAGAGGAAATGTTTCGTTTATTTCCTTTTTCTCGAACACATTGTGGTGAGGGTTTTCTAGAAGGGACAGATGATCAGCAACCAGGTTCTCAGCTCCTTTTTTATCACGTATAATGATATCAAATTCTTGCAGGAGGATAACCCAATGGAGCAATCTCGGCTTTGCATCTTGTTTTGCAAAGAGATATTTGAGAGCCGAGTGATCCGTATACACCACGCATTTGGTCAAGATTAGGTATGGCCGAAACTTCTCAAACGCATACACCACAGCTAATAATTCTTTTTCTGTAGTGGTGTAATGGGTTTGGGCTTCAGTCATAGTCTTACTCGCGTAGTGGATAGGCTGAAAATGCTTGGTTTTTCGTTGCCCCAGGACTGCACCGATAGCAAAATCACTTGCATCGCACATGAGTTCAAAGGGTAAATCCCAGTCGGGGGCAACTAGAATGGGTGCTTCCGTAAGCTTTTTCTTTAATGTTTCAAAAGCTTCGATGCACTCAGATGAGAAGATAAAAGGAGCATCCTTCTCAAGGAGATGAGTCATAGGCCGAGCGATTTTAGAAAAATCTTGTATGAATCTGCGATAAAAACCGGCATGACCTAAAAAACTCCTAATACCTTTGACGGTAGTAGGATGAGGCAATTTGGCAATGACATCCACTTTCGCTTTGTCAACCTCAATCCCATTTTTTGAAATCTTATGGCCTAGGACAATTCCTTCCTTGACCATAAAATGGCTCTCCTCCCAATTTAGACAAAGATTGGTGTCTTCACACCGTTTGAGCATTTTTTCTAAATGGGAGAGACATGTTTGAAACGAGTCCCCAATGACCGAGAAGTCATCCATAAACACCTCCATTGTTTCCCCGATCATGTCGTGGAAAATTGCCATCATACATCATTGGAACGTGCCAGGAGCGTTACATAGGCCAAAAGGCATACGTCTGTAGGCGAAAGTTCCGTATGGGCAGGTGAATGTGGTATTTTCTTGATCCTGTGGATCAATGGGGATATGAAAATACCCCGAGAAACCATCAAGGAAACAATAGTATTCGTTCCCTGCTAATCTCTCAAGCATCTGATCCATGAAGGGTAGAGGAAAATGGTCTTTACGGGTGGCTTCATTTAACTTGCGATAGTCAATACACACACGCCATCCTGTAACCAATCGAGTTGGAATTAACTCGTTTTCTTCATTTGTGACAACAGTTATGCCACCCTTTTTCGGAACACAGTGGATGGGACTGACCCAAGGACTATCAGAGATCGGGTAAATTAGACCGGCATCAAGAAGTTTGAGAACCTCCTGTTTGATAACCTCATGAATCTTAGGATTCACCCTCCTCTGATGTTGGACTGCTGGTTTGAAATCATCCTCCAATAAAATCTTGTGCGTACAAAATTCAGGGTTAATACCCTTGATGTCGGAGAGTCTCTAAGCAATTGCTTGCTTGTGCAACTTCAAAACCTTTATGAGAGCAGTCTTCTCCTCCTCAGTTAAGTCCTTAGCAATTATGACGGGTAATTTATCATCACCCTCCAAGAATGCATACTCGAGATGAGGAGGTAGGTCCTTAAGTTCAACCTCGGGAAATTCTTCAGTAGATGTTTGTACAGTTCTGATTTCTTCAATCGTGATCTCTTTCGGAGGGAGTGACGGTAATGGATCTTCATTTAACAATTGCTCAAGATAAAGGATATCTCCCTCCGAATCATAAACACCATCATCAATTCCCGGCGGAATCGATTCATCATTAGCAAGAAACTCATCGATCTCTTCCAAAAAGAAGTCACCTCCCTCAAACGGAGTGAGAGAGGGGGAAGAATCGGCAATAATTGGTTGAGAAGATGTGGTGGGATCCCCACTCACAAAATTATGAAAATAACCAAGAAACTCTTGAGAGTACTCCTCTGAAGCAATATCAATTACATCGATTCGATTAACCGATTCAGCATCATAGTTTGCGGAGTACCTCGAAGTTTGATCAAGGTTAAAGGTGACAGCTTCATTACCCACACGTAATGTGATTTCTTGCTCAAATATATCAATGAGAGCACGACCCGTTCTCAGGAATCCTCGTCCAACAATGAGGGGAACCCGATGATCAGCATCGAAATCAACAACCACAAAGTCAGCTGGAAAATGGAACTTTCCTACTTTCATGAATACATCCTCGGCGATGCCAAGAGGACGCGATATAGAACGATCTGCAAGCTCAAGAGTCATGCAGGTAGGAATAAGTTCTGGAAGAGAAAGTTTCTTCCATACTGAATAAGGCATCAGATTGATGCTTGCACCAAGATCGGCGAGGGCAAAGCATTCAATCATTCCTGGAAAAACACAAGGTAGAAGAAATTTTCCAGGATCTCCAAGCTTCTCGGGAAGCTTCTTTAACAGAACTGCTGAGCAGTTCTCGTTCAAAGGAGTTTTAGCCATTTCAAACAGTTTTTCCTTGTTGCTTAACATGTGTTTGAGAGTTGATGCAAACTTGGGCATCAGCATGATAGCATCCGCAAAGCTTATGTCAAAATGTAGTTCTTGGAAAATTTGAAATTTTGTTTCCATTTGATGACTGGCTTTTTCCCGGAGCTTTTGCTCATTTAAACGTGATGGGTAAGGAATAGAAGTTTTGGATTTGGGGTTTTCAACTGGAGGTTCAAAAACAACTCCTGGTTTGGTTTTGGGTTTCGGGACAACTTGAGGATGGACATCGTTGGTACCTCCGTTATTAGTAGGAAGTTCCTTGTCCTTTGTTGCCTCAGGTTCACTTTCCACTACCTTCGGGAGAGAAGAAGAAGAGGTAGTAGGAATAGCGGGTCCATCATATGAAGCACCACTTCTGGTTGTGATCGCCTTTGCATCGCCCCTCGGATTAGCGATCGTGTTGCTAGGTAAAGTACCTGAGCCCGAGGGTCGATCATTTAAAGACTTCTTAATGTCAGAAATCTGGCTAACCAACAACCTATTCATTTCCTCTTGGGATTTCATGAATTGTTTCAACAACTCATCAGATGATGGTCCAGTTGGAACAATGGCTTGATTTTGTGTAGGAAAATTCTGGTCTCTATTGTTTGGATTAGGGCCTTGATTTTGGAAATTTCCTTGATTATTGCCATGAAAATACCCTGGGTTGAAATTTCCTTGACCTTGGTTTCTATTAAAATTTCCTTGGTTTTGGAAATTTTGACTTTGATTTTGAAAACCGTTATTCTGACTAAAATTACCTTGGTTTTGAAAACCTTGGTTCGTTCTATTCTGATTTTGATTACGTTTTTGGTTTTGGTTGACACCGGGTGGTCCAGGGTAGTGGTTAGGACGGTGGTTCGGGTCCATAGGAGCACGGTATTGGTTGCCTCCTGAATTGGAAACCCCGCCCACAACGTTTGCTTCAAAAGGGTTACCATCGGTGGCCATACAGTTGTAATAGGCATGGGGGCCACCGCAAGTAACACATACTTCCACTTTCTTAACTTCAGCAGGAGGTGAAGTTTGTGGAAAAGAAACTTTCTTTTGGTTGGAGAGAACCAAAGCTTGAATTGCTTCCGTGAGTTTGTCAATCTTAGCATCGGTGCTAGATTGACTCACGGGCGATGAAGTAGAAGGACCAACACTGACTTGGGAAACAACCGGTTTGCTTCATGCAGTGCGGACTTTAGACTTGTTTTCAATTATCGCTAAAGCTTCTTTTACAGTTTTGCTCAAGAAATTTCCTCCAGCGGAGGAATTGAGAGAATCTTGATCAGATTGACTCACTCCATTATAGAAAGTATCGAGTTGCATCAACTCGGAGAAACCATGGTGAGGACATTTGCGGAGCAACTCCTTAAAACGATCCCACGATTCACTGAAGGATTCATCAAACTTTTGTGTGAACTTGATGATTTCGTTTTTAAGACTCGTGGTTTTGGAAGGTGGATAGAACTCGTTAACAAATTTCTTCACCAGGTCTTCCCATGTTTCGATCGATTGAGGGGGTTGTTTTTCAAGCAAAATCCGGGCTTGTCCCTCAAGGGAAAATGGGAACAGAAGAAGCTTGACAGCATCGGTATGGACATTCTTGTATTTGATGGTAGATGCAATCTTGTTAAACCATCGAATATGAGCATGAGGATCATCCCTCTCAAAACCATAGAATTGACTTGAGGTTACAAGATTTAGTAACCCTGTTTTGAGTTCAAAATTTTCAGCCACAATGGCTGGGATAACAATAGCATCTCCATACCCATGATGGGTGCCTGGAGAAGCTCGCACATAGGACGTTCCTCCGCCATGATAACGGAAGTAATGCGAGCAGTCCGGATCTCAGATCCGACTGATGGGGCAGAACGTCTACGAATACGCCTTCTTGGAATCCTGACAAGCTCACGAAATGGGCTCACAGACCTAGAAGAGCGAGTGCGCATACACTAGAGTTAACTCTAAGAAATCTCAGAGTTAAGGGAATTATGAAAATGGGGAAAGAAGAATCTTTTTGGGTTTTATGGTTTTATATATATGTAGAAACAAAAGAAAAATATTTTTGTGTTTTATATGTTTTAAGATGTTTTTGGATTTTTGGATTTTTATAAGAAAATATAAATATATATAGATGGTATGAACAAGGAGTGAATATTCAAATCACTAATCTGCTAAACGTAAGATTATTAGCACAGCTCCCCGGCAGCGGCGCCAAAATTTGATTCGCTCCCAAACGGTCAGGTTTATTACACAAGTCAACCACTTGTGAATGGTCAACCGTAATAAAAGTCAGACAGCTTGAGAACGCAATGCAATTAAGTCCAGGAGAGTTTAGTGTTTCCCCAGGTCGTTAAGTCCCAACAAGCTGTGCGATTAAATAGCTAAACGTGTAGTGATCGGGTGATATTGAACGGGAAAAGGTTTGTGGATTTTGAATAATTATACCTAAAGAAAAAGTTTGTAAATTACAGGGGCTTAAATGCAAATTAAAGAAAATTAAAAAGCTAGATTATATTAAATAAACGCTATCACTATTTTAAAATTTGATTTTCTTGGTTTTTCTTTTATAAATTTGAATTAAAAACTAATTTTAACTTTTAAAACTAAATTAAAATACTAAAAATTATGAAAATAAAGAGGAAAATTGTGAAAATATTTTTCAAAAATCTAAAATAACTAAAGAGAATTTTCAAAACTAATTTTGTATTTTTCTGATTTATATTCTAATTTCTATGATTTAAAAACTATTTAAAACTAATTAAATTTCTAAAAATTACTATTTAAACTAGGAAAATTATGAAAAAATATTTTTTTGGCTTTTTATATTTATCTTAATCTATGAAAATTGAAAACTTATTTTTTTGAAGTTTTTCTGATTTATTTGTATTAAAAGCTATTTAAAAAGTCCTAAAAACTGATTTAAATTGGGAAAAATAGCAAACAGTGATGAAAAATCATGAAAAATTCAGGAAAAGTCTAAATTAATATTCTAAATCTATGAAAAATATAAAAACATATACTAGTGTGCAAGATTATGAAGCTGTAGTGAAATGTGCTTATAAATAAGCACTCAAATTAAGCAAATAAGCACTAAAGACCACCAAGTGAAAGCAGAAGCTAAAATATGCCAAACTTATCTATCAACAGCTAATTCCAGCTGCTATAAACCTCTAGAAAACCAGCTATTAGCTTATGAGTTCAAAATCAAATAAGAAAGTTCAGTTCTGGTGTGCTGATTTCAAGCTTAAAAATAAGCTGTCTACCCTAGTTGGAACCCAAAACCAGATATCATAGTCTCGAGTAGACCTGGAAAGGAGCATATAAACCAAAAATCAGACCAAGACAAGCTCTTATGAGCTTGTTGAGAGCTTCTGCACAAACCTGTGCACACTCAGTTAACACTGAGTGTGTGCACAGGGCACTTTTGACCCATTTGCAAGCTATGTAGGAGCTTATAGAAAATTACTAAAATTTCACAAAAATCAGATTCCCACTCTTGACCAACTGAAGTTGTTAAGCCCAAAATTTCGCTTGAATTGAACCAAAATTGAAGTTATGAAAAATCAACAAAGGTTGATGAAAACTGAGTTTTACAATTTTTGACTTTTGAAACAGAAGTTGATCTTTGACCAAACTGAGATTTGAATCCAATTTGTGAACTGAGATTGATGAAATAAGCTAAAGTAAAACTGAAATAAACTAATACTTCCAAATCTGAGCCTAGATTAAGCTAATGAATGGTTAAATTCTAACTGTTTTAATCCTAAGATAGATTTAAAGTGAAATTTGACTTTTGCTGAACTAAGGTGCAATTTAAAAATCCAAAACTACTTAATGGTCCTAATTAAGTCTACTGCAACAGTATTCTACTAAAACTCTTACCTCTAACTCAGATTTATCCAATGATCCAAACACCACTTACCACACTAAAATGCAATCTAACTAACCTGTTCTTCTAATCTAGCCAATGGTAGTAACAAATTTATATTCCAACTACTTAAATAGAACTAGAAACAATAGAAACAACAATTAAGCACAACTAAAACAGAATGTTCAATGATTCAGTTTTGAAAGTTAAACTCACTTGAATCCTTAGCCACTATGGCTTGCCAAACAATTTCACTCAAACACTACCTACAACTGTTTTTATCCCAAAACCAATTGAATATCAACCCAATTCCATCATTATATCAGCAATCCAGAGGAGGTTCAACCAGTATTACTGCAGTTTGACTTTTGTTGACCAAGTTCCAAATGTGCTTGGAACTGATTCTTGAGCTTACTAAAAGCTATATACAACTTTAGTAAGCTCACTTAAGTTGTAATGAAGCTTATTGAAGCTTGATAATTAGCAATTTTAAAACAGGTTTGATTACAGGAAATGGAAAAACAGAAAATTTAACCAAACTTTGAATTCTTACTGAAAATGAGTTACAACTGGCTAAAATGCCTTAGTTCAATACAAGGAAGATTAACATTACACTTTCGAACTTAATTAAGACATAAAAATTAAAAACGACATTTATGAGAAAATAAAAACTAAAAACTACTCCCTTCTCTGCTTTCTCTTCCTTCTATTTATTAGCAAAAGGTCTTCCATTTGTCCTCTGAGTAAATCCTACTTCTATTTGGAGCCATTGGATCATTAGAGATGATATTAGCCGTTGATGAGTTTTGGCGCCAAAATAGGTATAGCAACGGGGGGGGGGGGGGGGGGGGGTTTGAGTGCAAGGAAGGAGAAACATTTAATGCTTCTTGTTTTGTTAGGTGAGGTGGAGTGATAATGGAAGTGGTATGTGAGCTGGAGGTGAGGGGTGGACTGGATTTGCAGAGCAGTTGGTGAAGGTGAAGTGTTTTGGAGGGAAAAGGTTTGGCGGGGGTTGACTGGGTTTGACCGGGGTTTAATAATAGGGGACGGTTCAAGGGTCAAGGGGGTCAAGTGGTATATTGGCAGGGGTTCAAGCAAGGGTCAAGGGTCAAGGCTTGTTTATTAATAACAAGGACCATTTTTGTAATTCACCAAAAACCAAGGGACCAATTCTGCACTTTTCCAAAGTTAATCAAGAGGACCAATTTTGACAAGTTAGAATTACCAAAGGACTAAAAATGCTGATTTTCCAATTTAAAAATGTCCAGGGGTAAATTCTGTCAATCTTTGAAATTTCAGGGACTAAAGTTGCCATTTTGCAAAACTGAACTTTGAAGGGTTTATTTTGACAACTTTTGAATCCCATGGACCTTAAATGATATTTTGTTTTATTTTGATTTACCAGGGACTATTTTTGACAACTTTTGAAACTTGGGGGACTAAAACTGGCAATTATGCAAACTTGATACGTTTTTCACCTGATTTTGGTATTTTTGCATTTGAAACACATAAAACACAATCCTTAGAATATTTTCAGTATTTTGATGCATTTCTGAGTGTTTTTAAATGTTTTGCAGTTCAGATTTGACCAAAAATGATGAGTATTTACACACTCATCAATGATACAGAGGTTGTGATTAATTTATTGCGATTCACTGGACTTCCTTCTCCGCCATGTGCCGGCCTTTCCTCTTATTTTCCTATTTTGAAAGGATATGGTACAGACTTGTTCTTCATTTTTATTGGGTTTGATGAAATAACGAAGAAATTACTTGTTGTGTATATGTTTAAAATGAACATGACTAGTATGATGTGGGAAGAAATGGAAGATCTCAAAGATGCTGTATTTTTTATAAAGCTTGGTGGTGATATGATGTCCGATTTTTGTATGCTTAATATTGCCTCAGAATTAGGGGGTTATATACACATTCTTGACGAAATGGGCAAAGTAATGTACTCCACCAATGTTAAGGATAAAACCATCTCTATTTCTTCTATGCCTTGTGCAGTGCCGAAGCGCTACCTGTCACTCTGGGAATGCAGGTATCACTCACTTTTTGTTGTCGTATATGTTCGATTACTATACACGTTTTATTGCTAACACGTGAAACTCATAAAATATCAAATCGGCAATGCAAGGTATGAAATAAGTTGTACTGTTGCTCACTTGCTCATAATAAAAGTTCTATTACAGTAGCAACAAAAAGGTAATTTTGGTCAAAAATTAAATAGATCCGAAAAACAAAATATTGAACCGTCGTTAATTGGTTAAAGTTAATCGTTTACGAGTAATTCTTTATAGGCAAATCATTGATTAGATATGCATGCATTCTTTGGACAAAGATCAAACTTATGTTACCTTTTGATGAGCGAAAAAATAGTTGATCCCCACACTAGTAAGTTTGGTATTTTATGTTACATTTCTTAGTAATCATCCCTTTCTCATATAAACTTTTGTGTAGTTTACCAGGTGATCACAGGGAATTATATTCTAAACAAGAAGAGAACAAGAAAGATGAGATCGCCATAAGATTAGATAGGGATAACAAGATTGAATTACAAACCCCACGTGTAAAAAATAGTGAATCATACCTTCTCAATATTCCGTTTGATGTTTTGGGAAAAATCATAGAGTTTTGTGTTGGCATTGAATTCCTCAACTTTCGTGCTACATGTAAGAGTTGTCTATTAGCAACACCTATGATTCGATGGGATAATGGAAATAGATTGGAGAATTATTCTTTAGTTTCACCATAGCTGATGGTGTTCGACAAACATAAAGGCATCATCAAGTTTACTGATCCGATGTTTGGTGACAACTATTTTATTAAAACACCTACGAAATTAATTGGTGATTTACGGATACGCTGTTCTAAGTATGGTTGGTTGTTGATTGAGAAATATGAGACAACATATGGACGGAACCCATTCATGTTTTTTAACCCCTTCACAGGTGATATTCACGAGCTTCTGGGGCTAGCGCCTTTTGCGCATAAGTTTTGTTTCTCGGCACCACCTACTTCCCCAAATTGTATGGTTGTTGGACATGGTAATTGTTGCTCGAGTTGGATTATTTACATCTATTGTGTATCTCGTGAACCACCATGGTGTATACTTGCTGTCAATTCTGGTGATGCTGATTGTGATCCTTCTCTTCGTTTTCTAGCTTTTTATGGCAAGGATCTTTATATTGGATACTAACTTATTAATCCATGTAAGTCAAGATTAGTGTAGTATTTACGTATGTATATAAGTTAAAGGGTCTAGTGTGTCAAAAGTAAAGTCCATAACCGAATGGCAGTTAAAAACGGTTATGGCAGTTAAGTTTATAGGTTGTGTCAGTTTGTAAAGATATACCGGTTCATAGTGTCGGTTGATGGGTTATAAATACCCGTGTAAACCAAGTCTGTAAAACTAACGATTGTTTTATATCAAATAAACTTAGTATACTTTTTATCCAATTATTCAATAGAAAGAAAGATAGACTAACAGTTGGCATCAGAGCCAAAAGATTCGAACCAGAGAAATAAGAGACCGTGCGCATACTGGTCAATCAAGAAGAGAGGAAAAGACCGATTGATTCAGGGAATCTATTAAGAGAAAGAAGAAGAGAAGTAAACATACCGTATAAAGGAAGAAGCGTACCACCATTTGATTAGAACAAAACCAGAAGAAGGACGACCAACAGTTGTGCCCTAACTGTGTGTAGAAGAAGGAAGGAAGAAGAAGCAGAAGCGAATTGGGGATAAAAAAGGAAGCCGGTATTTTATTTGGGAACAAAAAAAACGTACTCCACTTACAAAAGCCCACAACTGAAAAGGCGAGAAAAGTTGAGAATTTGCATATTAGTATTGTAGATTACATAGAAAGAATAGTAGAATAGATTTCTTTCATTACAATTCGCGTTAGAAACCGTTAGAATTGTTTGAGAATTATTGTGGTTAGAAAGAAGGTTTTAAGTTCGACTATCATTAGAATTATATTAGTTTTAGAAGAAAATCAAATCGAAAGATATGACGGGAGATAAAAACGAAAACAAAGTTGTTTTCACCACATCGTTACCATCATATCAATGCCCAGTTTTAAGCAACACAAAGTATACATTATGGGCATTAAGAATGAAGAAGATACTATTGGCAAATGGAGTATGGGATTTAGTAGAAGGAACAGGTACATCAAAAGAGATTGATGTAAAGAAGGATAGTTCGACGTCAGCATACCTATTTCAAGGGTTACCAGAAGATTTGCAAATACAAGTTGCGGGATGTGAAACAACAAAAGAAATTTGGGATTCACTAAAGGCTAGATTTATCAGGACAGAAGATGTACAACAAGCACACTCACAACAACACAAATCAGGATTTGAGAGACTTGTGATGAAAGAAAATGAAACAATAGATTCATTTGCCGGAAGGTTGATGAGTATTATTACAAAGGCTGCTACATGTGGATTGACGTTTGATGAACAAAAAAAAGTACGGAAATTACTGAATGTAGTGCCAGATAAGTTTGTACCAGTAGTAGCAACCATTGAAATGGTTGTTGATTTTAAGAAAGCAAAATTAGAGGAGATTATTGGGAAGATTAAGACTTATGAAGAAAGGCTTAAGTTTAGAAAAGGAAGTGAGGAAGATAATAGTGAGAAGTTGTTGTTCACACGTCAAGGGAATAACAGAAATTATGAACGCAACTATGGAAATGATAGACGAGGAGGTGGTAATCAGACACGAGGAAGAGGCCAAGGAAGATTCACAAGAGATAGTAAGAATGAAGATAATTATGATAGAAACAAGAGAAACCATGGAGATTAAAACTACCATAGGAGAGATTTTAGAGAAATAGAATGTTATAATTGTCATGAGTTTGGACACTATGCTGCAAATTGTCCAAAACCAAACCGTAGAAAAGAAAAGGCAAACCTTGTGTTCGAAGATGACGAACCAGCACTATTGATGGTTACTAGTAAAGATGAAAAGGAGATAACATCCTTAAAGGAAGAACCGAGAAGGAAAGGAATTGTCATTGAGAAGGATGAAATTCCAAAAGGAAGATTAGAAGATATGCGGATTAGAGTTTTGGAAGTTCGAAATGCTTCAAGAGTTAGAGATTGAAAAACAAGAGTTTGAGAAGAAAATAAGAAATAGAGAAATGGCATTTGAGAAACAAATGCAGAGATAATCAGAGAACCTCAAGAAGTTGAGAGATTGCACAAGCAAAGAGATGAAAGAGTTAAAGACAGTAAGAGAACAGTTTGAGAAAGAAAACCTTGGAGTTATTTCAAATAAGAAACTCCTAGAAGAAGAGAGAGTTGACAAGGGCGAATGCAAGAAACATCGAGAGACGCCATCAAGATTTCAGAAGGAAAGCCAGAGTGAGAAAGACATCAAGTCAAGAAACGAGAAAGCTGAATCAGAAGATCGTGATACTAGAAATAGTGTGTTGGAGATTCAAGAGTACAAAACAATACAAATGAAGAAAGTTGGTGACAAAGATGATCAAGTTGAAGAGCAAGACAAAGGAAGTGGAAGCAAGCCAAAGGTCAAAGATAAAGATAAATGAGCTTGAAGATATCGAAGGCATGGATTAATAAATTAGGGAGGAGTATTGGATACTAACTTATTAATCCATGTAAGTCAAGATTAGTGTAGTATTTACGTATGTATATAAGTTAATGGGTCTAGTGTGTCAAAAGTAAAGTCCATAACCGAATGGCAGTTAAAAACGGTTATGGCAGTTAATTTTGTAGGTTGTGTCGGTTTGTAAAGATATACCGGTTCATAGTGTCGGTTGATGGGTTATAAATACCCGTGTAAACCAAGTCTGTAAAACTAACGATTGTTTTATATCAAATAAACTTAGTATACTTTTTGTCCAATTGTTCAATAGAAAGAAAGATAGACTAACACTTTATGCCTTGCTTGCGGATGGAAGACTTGTGGTTTTAAAAAAAATAGAGGACACAAATGCTTCATGTTCAGGGCTCGTATTAGCCAAATCTCCAAAAAGTTGCTGCAAACCTTCAACAAGATATTTCCTAGTGAAACGTGATCAACATTTTTTACTAGTCATCATGGCCGAATTTGGCAAATCCTTAGAGGTATTCAAGTTTAATGATCTTACAAAGGAATGGGAGGAAATAAACAGTTTAGGAAGGCACATGATCATTATTAGCAATACCACATGTCTATGCATAGAAGCTAAAATGCGAGAAATGGAAAACAAGATTTATGTTTCACGATTGCATTCAGAACGTGAGAAGATTGTGTTTTATTCACTTGAAACAGGCAGATATCACACATCGAACGGCAAAAACATTAAAGAAAGTTTTGAGGATTTCTTTGGTACCAAATACCATCTCTATCCTCATACTTGGATTGAGCCAAGTTGGTCGTAGTTTGCTTCATTTATATAGTACCATTATACTATACTATTTATTCAAAATTCGAACTATTCATTTAATCAATGCAATAAACAGGTTTCATTCAGTTCTGTTATTTCTCAAATATCCTAGATATAGACATCAGTTAGGTTGACAGTACGTCATAACAGAGAATACAACCTTATTTTAGTTGTTCTCATAGTCTTGTCTTAATAAATATAAATAATTATACATACAACACCATTTGTTCCGTACTTATTGATTTTTAACAATCCTTTACTGATTCTGGTTCTTAAAGGAGCTCGAGAATAAGCATATTTCCTCTTTTTAATCTTTTGAGATGCAAACTTGGTATGAAGGTGGCACCAAATACAACCTTATTTGGTTTCAAACCTAGTTGATCACTGTTATGACGTAATATCCTCTGGCCTAATTCTTAAGTGTAACTTGTATCCAGTGCATCTGTACCAATTCAAAGGCAATATTTTCTTCTTAGAAATAGTCAGTTTCATGAAAATAAACATCACAACAAAAATGCAAAATACAATACTCAGACTAATATATATGTGCAGATTCTAATACTATTAACGACCTATAAGGAAAGTGAGCAAAAACGCAGTTGAACCAACCCAATAGGATCACATAGTACCATTTTGTATACTGATCCCATTTTTAATACACTTGCAGCTTTTAAACCGAAGACCCTTGCGTTCCTATTTATCATATTAGATAGCCAGAAAAACTAGTGTACTTGTTAAACAAACCGCATGATTCAAAAAATATCAGTTGCTGTAAAGGTGACCACGACACCTAAACCCCATCGATCAGTTGAAGACGTAATTGTATTCAAACACTCAACATATCCTTGCATTGAACCAACCGATCTATTGATTCCCATGTGATCAGCCCATTGTCCACAACCATGGACCATGGTCCATTAAAAATCTCATGTTCACAAGTGTACCAAGAAAATTATCAACTAAAAATATATTCTCAAACAGTATGAGAAAAAGAAATATACAATGACAAAAGAACTGAGGCTACATTAAGTATTACTTATGTTTAGACTAAGTGGTGTAATTATGAGAGAATATACTTTCACTATAAAGAGACAAGCGCAAGTTATTGATCCTTTAACTGGTACTCTTTTACGATGCTTCACAATTTACATAACTCCCATAATATGTGAAGCTAAAATTTGATTTTAGACATCATCATATTCTACACCAAATTCATTATATTGTCACAATTTCTTACTTAGTTGTAGTAACTATACTGTATTTTTTTCAACTCCCTTTGGAGCAGCGGGGTTCATGTGAACGTAAGGTGCTCTCCAATCAAGTGGTTGGTGGTTCAGTTCCTGATTGTAACAAAACATTTTTAAAAAATGATCGATATACAAGTTCAGACATATATATTCATCAAATCTTAGTAAATGCTCGTAAACACTAAATTAGTGAAAATAGATTAAAGACCTAGACCTAAACCTACCTACAAATGCATAAATTTTGTACGGTATAACAGTCTTATGCTTAAGCCCAACTAAACAAGCTTATGGGCATATAATTATATGTTTTTCTTTTCGCATATCATTTATGTATAAATAGTCCCTAATCTGGTCGCATAATATGTTAAACCATATAATACCGTATCTGAACCATAAATTAAGTTACAAAAATCTGCTAAATCATAACTTGATCGACAATTCGAAACTAAAATATTCATTGGGGATTGAAAGTTACTGCCATAAGTTTAAGGTACGTACGAGTTCTAATTATACTTCAGTTGATTTTTTACATATATAATTATACGGCAATGGTCTCTTGTCTAGTAGTATCTGAGTGTTGTTAATTACTGTATGTTGTTCCCAACCTTTTGGCTGTAGGTTTTGTCCATTGGAAACAAATTAATATGATTTTAGATTAGCTGGCTGTGTAAATTGGGTATGTAACTTGAGTGTGTAAATTGGGTGTGTAAAAATGTGAGTGTATATTAGTTTTGGAACAATTCTACACTCACATATTTTTACCAAAAAAAATCTCACACACCGTTAGTGAAACTGCATGTCGAGAGTAAGAAATAAGAAGAAGAAGATATATAATACAATAGTTTTGCTATTAGTATCCCACACTCGAACCCAAGACTCATTAGTTGACATAAGGCTCACAAGCCATATCTCAAATTAGATATTAAAATGTTTTAAAATAGGGAAAATGGTCTAAAAAGACATTCAACTTGCCACTTTTTTCTTTTGTAGGCATTCAACTTTTTTTTTGTTCCTAAAGTAGTCAAATACTTTCTTAATCTTCTTATTGTAGCCTCTAATCAAAAGTTAATCACATAAATTTACATAAATCGTCCCTATGGCTCTAAACAATTACACCATTCATCCTTGAGTCAATTACATAAAAGGTCCCTCTGGCACTAATAATTTACACATTTCGTCCTTGTAGCTATAAACTTAAACTAATCCAGGCAACCACCATCCACCGCCTACCGCCACCATCCGCCGCCTGCCGCCACCATCAAAAACTTATGTGCTCCCTGTCGTGAGTCTCTTTGTGGTGAGTTCCGGTGTGGTAAATCTTCAAATAATCACCATCAACTAACAAACACCCCCTCCCACCACGACATTACCACAAAACCACCACCACAAGTTATAGAGCATGTTGTTTAACTTAATAGTGAATAGAGTTGGTATACATTTTTAAAAAAGCTTGGCCAACTATCAACCTATTGGCTCACCTGACACGTTTCTTTACTAACTACTGCTTTTTTACTTGACCCGTTTGGAATAATACACAACACATGTCACATCTGTATAGAAGTATTACCAACCCACTTCCGGTAGTCTTACACAACTTGGAAGCATCATGATAACGCTCTTCATTATTCTGCAAGCAAAGAAACCAGTGAGCCACATGATATATGGACATTCATAGCTCTTTCATTAACTCAAATCGATAGACACAGCAATCGAAAGTTAACTAAAGTAATAAATTTTCAATAATAGTGTTTCCTCACTCACTTGAATACCCAACATATTCACGAAACAATATTACATACCTAAATAAATTTATACCTTGGAGAGGTATTGTTTCTGTAGATAAACTAAAAAAGAGATACATATAGTTCCAGTTACCTTAGAAGACTTCTAATTTGTATAATGCCCATGGTGGTCACTTCCACAACAAAATAATATATTTTCTTGCCTAAAAAATTATAGGAGCATAAACTAAGATCGATTATATTCTTCTCTCCTCGAAAGATGGTAGTCTGCAAAATCATATTTACCTTATGTTTACAGGGGCTCGAAGAACAAATGGCAAACCATTGAAATCTTATGACATACAAGAATGGGTCACATAATATAAACCTTTTATGGCCCTAATGCCCTAGTATACAAATTTACAACATGTACGCGTTTTTCACTTAAAGTCCGGTGTACCACTAACCTACAGTGTTGCCCATGTTTCATTTCAAGAAGAGGATAGAGAGGCAGAGCCATGCATGCAAGGGGATCTAACTCAAACTATTTTAGACCATCTATTATGGTATAATTTATATACAATGCAAACTAAATGATTTCAAAACTTTTGACCACAACTAAAGTAAGCATCCCAACTAACTGATTTCCACACTTCCAAGGACAATATAGTAATGAATAGGATCATTTACACACACATGGATGACTTATCCATATGTTCTTATTTGAAAAAGAAGACATTGTAGAGATGAAATGTACCTTAGTTGTAGGAACATTGACAGCCTTCCTAGACTTATAAACTGAAAAATAATGATAGTTACCAAAGTTTGTGGTAAATAGCTTGTCGTTGTTGAATAACGTAAGTTCAATTATCACAGTATGAAACACATATTAACCTGTCCATAAAGAATACAATCACAACTATAAGATAAGAATCTTAGAGCTTTTCTCTGAATACAAACACGTCCTACAACTTCAGCCCTGCAACACGGTCAACAAGTTAAATCTACAACATGACTTTCGAGCACCACTATATCAACTACAACATCATAAGCTTCAAATGTTTATCATGGACTCAAGTTAACTTCAGAATGTTATAAAAATAGCAAAAAAATATATTTAACATACGCTCCAACCTAAAACATAATCACAACATGCTTGGTCAATGGATAATGTTTTCGGCATCCCCTACAAGCATCTGTTTTCAATGGTTGTTACCGCCGACTAAAAACATGCCCAAGACACAAGTTCTGCAATAAAATAGTACTCTAATAACTTAGTTCTGAACTCGATAGTAAAAGCATACCCTAACTATTTACACACAAAAGCATGATAACAAATCACTAATTAAGCAACCACTTAATAATAACAAATCACTATATGAAGAAATGTAGTTTTCAGCTAAGCATTTCATCGAACACCTTATGTTCAAGTTTGATTTCACAATCCCAAATACACTGATCCTAGCAATCAACAATGTTAAGCATTTCATCCAATACCTTGTGTTCACATTTCATAAGCATCAACAATATTATGATATTTAACTATTTAAGTATCAAAGCAAACATAGGAATAAAGTTATATAAAGCACATACATACACTAAATTTTATTCAAAATTGACAGTGAATTCACCATTCACGTTAATGATAGTGTTATTACCATGAGTGGTGGTGCAATGGTGGCTTAGGCGGCGGTGTGATGATGGCGGCGCTGCAATGGCAGATTTGGTGGCAATGCATGTTGTTGTGCACATGGTAGTGATAAGCAATTTTGTAACTGACATAACTATAATTAGTTTGTGGAGAATTGAATTGAAGTGATTCAGTTAGGGTTTGTGGAGAGTGTGTTTTGTGGATATAATTTTGGCGGATAATATAAATAGAATAGTCACTGATTGATATATAGACTGTTGTTGGTTGCTGTTTATATAAGGGCAAAAGCTACATGGACGACATGCGTAAATTATTAGTGCCACAGGGCCCTTTTATGTAATTGACTTATGGATGAATGGTGTAATTGTTTAGAGCCACAGGGACGATGTATATAAATTTATTTAATTAACTTTTGATTAGAGGCTACAATAGGAATATTAAGAAAATATTTGACTACTCTAGGGAAAAAAAAGTTGAATGTCTACAAAAGGAAAAAGTGGCAAGTTAGATGCCTTTTTAGACCATTTTGCCTTTAAAATATCAAATGACTCGATTTTTTAAGACTTTGATAAAATTCGAACTCAATAATTGTTAGTAACATCGAAAAAATGAGTGGATCTATGCAAGAGTTACAACTTTCCAAATGTTAAATACTTAACTTGCAACGTTATGTGAATGGGAGTATAAATTTTAAGCACATGTTTATGTTTTATTATAGTCTTGTAACGTTTAATAGTTTATATATCTTTTGTCAAAATTTGAACGCTTTTACTCTACTAGCTAATCTTGGTTTACATTGATGGAGCTTGAAGTATTGTTGTGAACATCTAGGATGGAACAAAAGCAAGTTTTTTTTTTTTATGATAAATTGCCTCCCATATCCACAAAATATTCATGGTTGATTGTTCAATAACTGGAAGCTGAAGACGATGATATTGGTGGTCAAATTTTCACACCATAAAAGATCCAGTTTCTCAATACATGTGACGAATACTTGAGTTGGTTGATAAATGTATCAGTGGGTATTCACATGGCTGGTTGATTGTCTCCAATTATCCACACTATGTTATGTGGTCTCTTTGTAACACTGTAACTTATGAGATCATACATCTCCCACCCATGATTGAAAATTTTCGAAATTCTGAATATTTAGAAGATTGTGTGTTCAACACACCCTCCCTATGATCCAAGTGCAATTATTTTTTACGAGAAATGATGTGTTTGTTGTCGGCTAGCTGATAATAAAGAAAATAAATTAACATGGACATAAGCGTCATATGATAAGCAGCTAGACAACATAGTCAATGATGAAGATGGTGTTTATGATAATTGGTTCTTATATTCCTCAACTTGTTGAAATGGTAAAGTATATGCATTGAAGTCTGTAGGGTGATGCTGCTTTTGCCGTAGAGGTTGACATTGTCATTTACGGTACAAAAGTAGTAATTTTTGGTGTGAATAATTCATTGATTAGAATAATGCAATAATACAATATAAATAACCATAAACATGGGCCAATAACAATACAACGGGCCTATACATAATAAAACCCGCTAACAGCCCCCCGGCAGTTGGAGCGAAAGTAGAACGAAAACTCAAATCAGATATAAACTAATCAGACAATGCAGTAGGAATCCCTTTGGTGAAGATGTCAGCATATTGATAGCGAGAAGGTACATGAAGAACTCTAACCTGGCCAGCAGCAACAAAATCACGAACAAAATGAATGTCAATCTCAATGTGTTTTGTGTGTTGTTGTTGAACAAGATTAGAAGATAAGTAGACAACACTAACATTATCACAATACACCAAAGTGGCAGAAGACAAAGGAGTGTGCAACTCATCAAATTCTTCGACCATCTAGTCTCAGCAATAACATTAGCAACATCACGATACTTAGCCTCCGCACTAGACCGAAAAAGCGTAAGTTGATGCTTAGAGGACCAAAAGAGCAAGTTGTTCCCAATAAACACATAATAACTCAAAGTCGACCTACGGGTAGTAGGACAACCAACCCCGTCCACATCTGAGTAAGCAACTAAAGAGGTAGTAGATGACGAAAATAACTGCACCTAGTCCAACGTATTACGAACATAGTGTAAAATTTGCTTAAGAGTCGAGAAATGAGTCTCCCGTGGATCATGCATAAATAAACTAACCTACTGAACAACATAAGAGATATCAGGAAGAGTAAAAGTAAGATATTGTAGAGCACCTGCAAGATTGCAATATAATATTCGATCAGACACATGATCACCATCAGCCCCTACCTTGGATTCGGTATCAATAGGTGTCTGACATGGGCTGCAACGAACCGTATGATCCCTCTCAATAATCTCAGCAACATACTTACGATGTGACAAAAACGTCCATGACAATTTACGCGTAACCCGAAATACCCATAAAATAATTAAGCGAACCAAGATCAGTCATTGAGAATCTTGATGCAATGAAGCAATAATCCGTTGTAATATGTCACACTCCCAAAATGTCGCAGCAGAATGGTAACCGGGGGCGTAACTTCATAGCACAAAGTCACTAAGTACAAAGAACGACCTCTTTATGAGTCGTTTTAAAAAGATGCATCATTTGATACATTAGCATTTTTCAGATCATTATTTAATCTATTACTTGTACTTATTATTTTAGTTTCGCGAAAATTTACTTTTACAATTAACCATATAGGTTCACTCACGTACATTTAAGTTGAACCGACTCCAGGCTATGCTCAGTCTATGTATTTTATGCATTTTATTTTGCTCACGTTTATATTTTTATATGTTATATTTTATTTTTCCATTTGTAAGTAAACTTTGTACATTTTTAGTTTTACGCGATTTAAATCTACTTTTTTAAGTTTAACGACGTTTAAAAACTCTGATAGACTCATGACTCATCTTAAATATTAAAAAAATGGTATGTTGATAAGTTTTAACATTTTTATAAGTTTTATATTTTTACGTTACCCGATTTTAAGTTTCGCATCCTAAAAGCTTTACGTTTGCAATTACCAGGATCAAACTACACACTATACACTATAAAACTAACAAAAATATTCACAAAATTTTTGCCTCTCCCTTTGGTGTGCACATCAAAACTACACGAACACATGTCCATGTGGTATACAAATGTGTCACCTATATGTGTCATGTTTAGAAGTCATTTGGGACACTTGTATTCTACACTTCATAAGACTTGTCCTCCACCAAATTTTATGTATTTCTTTCAATTCAATACTCATTTAGATTAGATCTCACTTTTCTTTTTCTTTTTTGAGGCCGAAACCTCTCAAACACCCCCTATATCATCATTTATTTTCTTCTACTAAGTTTTTCGTGATCATTAGTTGAAGTATAGTGTTCTTAATTTGTTTCTTGGTTTATTTCATCTCAACAACACATTAACACCATCAAATCTTGGGTTTTATTGGAAGATTATAAGGGTTTGACAAAGATTATTGGTTATTTAAGGGTTTTAGTAATTTGATTTAGAAGATGGTTTTGTTGTTTGGGTGAATTTGGGATTAGACTAGTTTTGTGGTTGTTCATTGTTCTTATTCATTTTTCACCACCACAACTCTTGTAAGGAATTTATTATCACTTTTATTTCTATACTTTTTGCATATTTTCAATGTTATATTAATTTATTTGACTTGATTATACATTATACATAGCTTGAAACTCTAGAAAAACATGTTTTGGACTTGATTTGAATTGGACAGATTTCATCATGGGTAAAAATGGAATTATTGAAAAATATCAGTGGACTACTGGACTTAAATAAAAATATGGAGTTATATATATATATATATATATATATATATATATATATATATATATATATACTAGTGTCAAAACCCGTCCGATGGACGGGTATGACTTGTAGTTTTTATTTTTTAGGTTTTAGTAGAACAAATATATACTAAAAAGTTAAATTAAACAATTTACAACTATAATTGATGTTAATTTAAGGTTTTCAATTTTATTATGGGATCATTTTGCTCGTCTGCAGATCTTAATAAACTACTTTTTCATGATCATAAATGAATCATCAAAAACTTGCCAATTAGAATATAAATTAGAACCACCCAAATAAACCTAATACAAATTTACATATTTTTAGTTGTCTTCAGCAAATATACTCTTGAATGGAAATTAGATCAAACATGCCAACAATCAACATACTTGTCTCTTGAAGTCGAGTGCACGAGAATGATTCGTGATTTGTTCTCAATCATATTCCTAAGGTCTCTGCTTTCCGCTTCTAACATTAAATGGTGATGAAATTGATCCTGATGTACACATGAAATAATCGTTAAGCATAAAAAAAAATTTCACAAGTTTCACACATAGCATACACACAACGTTATTCCTATATGCAAAAATTTGAATGATTCAGCTTCGGATACCCACCTTAGTGAATTCTGGACTTGCAATAACAACACATCTGATAACCTTGAAGTAGATATGCTTTACAAAAGCCTACATAAACAATTTAAAATAGCTTTTTAATGTGTAATTAATAAATTCAACATTAGTACAGCAATAAGTACAGTAAAAACTTTATAAAAATAAGTACATCAATAACTTTTAATAACTTTTTAGTATATATTTGCTCTACTAAATCCTAATAATATAAACCACAAATCAAAGTACTTACCTGCTTTTAGACGTTTTATGGATTATGGTAACATAAATTATAACTGTAAACTATAAATATTTGAATAAAATAAGTAGCCAATTAGGTGGTTGTATGCATTAAAATAGACTTTTGGTCACTTTTAACCCGTTTGACACATTTGAACCGTTCCTTTTTGGCTACTTGTATTGATTTGACTCATTTGAAATAAATCACAATTCAACCAAAACCAACTCATTTATACGCTAGTGAAAAAGCCACCTATCCTAATAATGTAATATTTATGTAAATCTTGTTTTTACCCTATTTTGGATTGGGCCAATGTTGATCGTTGGAGTCTGCGTACTCTGCAGCAACTTCTGTTTATCAAAGAAAATTCAAATTCCAAATTAATAGACTATAACGGTTTGGTTCTATAGAATGACTTTTTAAAGGAAGCAAAATTTACCTGAATTTGGTCATGAAGGAGTTTGATAGATATATGAGCTTCTTGGAGCACAGAAGTTGTGTCCGTCTGCATAGAGCACCATGTGATTTAGAGTTTTTCTTGTAAAAAACGCGATAATTATCCCACTTTAATTATCATTTCATGGGATCAATACCCATAGAATAGAATGGATAATCTTTGTGTAAAGCCTAACCTTGCCATAAGGAGAGACAAGCTTCTGGAGGGCTGTAATTTTGTCAGCTAGGGTTTGGCTTTTTCTCATCGGCACCTATACCACGTAGCAAAGAATATTTGACTTGCTTTATTAACTGTTGAAACTTGAACTAATATTCAAAGTTGAAAGCTAGTGTCAGTAGCAAGAATAACTTGAACGGCGATAGCGTATGTAGGCCCCCATTTGACTCAACATCAGGCGTAGAGGTGTCAATTTACTTATTTAATTTCTTGATTTGGGTTATAATCTATCCCTACGGCTCAAGATAAGATTTTTTAAGTTAACGTTCGACAGGTAAAATGCGTCACAATTTATCCTTAACGGGATATGTATTCTACTTGGATATGTAGCTACCAGGGAAAAACCTTTTACAGACATGTAAATGTTCAATGATCCCCTTTATTCTATTAAAAAGACAATAATGGCGAGTTATAGTAACCTGAATTTTTTTTTGCAAATTACTGATGGCTACTATAGCTTGGCCTACTTTAGCAATCATATACATAGGAATTATTATTTCAACTTCGGGTGTTGCTCTACAGAGCCTCACAACATTCCTATGTATTGGGTGTGTTGTAAGTCGGATTTTGATATAATATCCCCACAACAACTATGTTTATCATTACACTAAGACAAGAGATTTAGCAATCATCTTCTTTAATTTTTGGGCCTTTATGCACTACTCTTGAGCTAATTATTTGACTTTAAATTATCAGAACACTATAACTAAATACCTACACAACAATCAGATGATAAGGATTTTTATACCTTGTTGTCTAGATTCTTGCAGCAAGGGCTCAAAAATCGTCTTCGTCATTAATCTCCTCTCAGAGCTCGTTTTATCTTCAGATACCTCTTTTTGAGTCTTTTATACCAGTGATTTCAATTGCTCTTTATAAAATCCCACAATATATCATCTGCTCTTAATCATAACAAATGAATAAATGCTAGATGTCATGGTGATGTAACAAATGCATCATTGCATTCTTAACTTTTAGAAAAAGATGACATGAACCGATTTACACGTGCCCACCAATTTTCCCAAATTAATCTGACATCAATAAAGAAAAAAAAAAATCAATGTGATATCTGTATTGCATATGAGGTGGACACCTTAATTATATTGTTATGACGACAAAAAATAGCAAAAGTAAAGGTTCAAAACCTGTTCCACAAGAGCACCAACAATCATCAAACTTACAATTTACAACATATTTAGGAAATCTGTAGCTTTTTATGGTCTGGCCGAGGGAAGCATATGTGTCATAACACCAAGTTGTTTCTCTCTCCGAACGCCTTGGGCACCAGTCATCCATAGCAATCTGCATACACCATCTTGCATTTACGTGGTTAGAGGTTGCCAAACTTGGCAAACATACTCAACCAATCTAAAAAAAGTATTTATCTCTTGAAAATAGCTTCAACTGATTATAAAGGCCAAAAAATGCTTCTTTAATATTTAGATTTTCTTTGTAGCATTCTGATTATAGAAAGGGCTTTAATATTAGTAATCAATAAAGACAAACGCCACTATGCTAAGAATGATAATGTAACATCTAAAATACTATCTTAGTGAGTCTATCTTGATTGCATATAAATATGGAATGACTCGACTTTAATGTATGAACCATCTTAGAACTGTTGAAGACTTGAAGCTTATAGTTTAATAATTGCATATGAGCTTGTCATCATAAGTATGTTAAGCACACAGTTTATAAGTGCGAGTATTGAGCTTAAATATGACGCACTAAATAATTGGCAAAACTTCAACACGTAATCATCACAAAGACTTATTCCTAACTTTAGCATGAAGAAGATAATGAGTATCACGTTTGACCCTGCTGCAGCTAGATAACATTATAGTGTAATATCTACGACATACTACAATGAAGGTTTATGGCAGCAGCATCCTACGTTTTTATAAGGTACAGATGATGATAATGATACCCTATGTGCTCAAACAGATGTAGGAAGAACCTTTCAACTTGACTTTTATATATGGAATGACCTACCATACAACCATTTGCACCACTACAGGCATGTAAAGCAAAGAAAACTAACAGACAAGTACTTCAAAGAGGATTAAAAAAAAATAATAAATAACGAAAAATAACCAACTGAGAGAGTGGAAGAGAGATGAAAAACAGCATCTATTCTTCCAAGCAAAGGGGTCATATCAAACTTGGGATTCTTCTCAAAACACCTATCTACAGACTTGGTAAGAATAAGTAACATCTGCATCCATGTAATGGTGCACAATCAGGGAGGCTAATATATTTTAAGTGATTATAATGACTATAAGCTAAGATGTTCGTCTAAGACAAATTGATCATGGGAAAAATATCCATTCCTACCTGTCCATAAAGAAGCTCCAGTTGCCCGTGCAGTGACTCGTAAGGCTCTTCAGTACAACTTATGCAAACTAAATAAATTGGTCCTTTCACAAGAAAAACCACCTGCAGAACACAAGAGTCATGGTTCAAATATTGTCTGTCTTTTTTGTGGAGCCAAAACTTTAGTCTACAAAAAAGGGCTTATCATTTGATTAATTTTTTATTTTGTGTATTATTGATGGAGATGGTTCTTGTATGATTCAGTGACATCATCAAATTTACACCAGAGATTAAACAGATTCATACCATATCTAGGGTTGGAACACAAACTGCTGTGAGATTCTAAAAACAAAACGGGTTTATTTAAGACAAGGGAGTTTTCAAGATTGACATTGTCTATCGTTGGCCTGCAAAAGTCACTTGGATTAGCTTATTTTCCGGGCTCATAGGCTTATTTTTATTTGTAAAAGCTTATAAGCCCACTTTTATCGGCTAATCAAGTTGAGCGGACATAAATAATTCATAAGCTCAAGTTGATGAGCTCATCAGCTGGAAAAAGTGAGCTTATGAGCATTTCCTTTTTCAAATAAACCATAAGCCCGAATATAAGCTAATCCAAACGCCTCCTTAATATATACTCCATTTTGCCGGTACCAAGGAAGCTACCATCCTAGAAACAACAGCTTATCATGTTAAATAACATTAAAAGACAACATGGGGACACTTACTGAATCAGTTAAGTTTAGAGAAGTCACTTATATACCAAACTAAATGGCATTTAAAATAGAAAGTCAATGGACATGTATTGCTTACTTGGTGAGTTGACAGAAAGAATATGTCAGGGTCATCATAAAACACATCATTGGTTGCATTCCCATGACGGACATCAAAATCGATAATGAAGACACACTTCAATCCGTGTACCCGCTGTGCATATCGAGCTGCAACAGCCACATTACCAAAAATACAAAATCCCAGGGCCACCTCTGCAATAGGATGATGTCCAGGAGGACATATCAAGGAAAAACCAACAGGAGGTTTCTTACTGACTTTCAGTAAAAAATTATAAAAACAACCACAAAAGCAGCAAAACAGAGATATGCTAATAGAAGTGGCAACATGAATTGACCTTGAATATGTCAAAATAGTTCAATATTTTGGGGTAGACCTTAAACACTTTCTGGTAAAAAAAAGAAGAAATTTTTGCGTCTCAGAAATGGCCAGTGTGTCAAATATGATTAGAAAAAAATCTATAATATGAATTAGATACCAACATAACTACACTTATTGCCCGTTTCCTTATGAGTGAACCTCTAGTTACTTGTAACATAACCTGATTAGACCCATACATCTGCCACCAATTTTGTCTTTTTGATAACATGTAGCTAGAACCTGGTTAAATATCACAGATATGAATGATTCCTGTCTATGTTTAGACTCCTGAAGAATCGAAGATGAGTAATAAATGGGTCGATCAGGGTTATACTTGATTTTTTAAGGACACAATAAAAATAGGTTTTAGAAGGAAACAGGGCAAATTGGTCTAAAACATTTTAATTGAAACATTTAATAATTGTTGAAATAAGATTAATTCTGTAACATTTGATATTATCCGGAAAAGAGAATTGTGATAATTATCACCTCTTCGTCTTCTACTTGATCGACCCAAAGATCTTTCATCTGCATCTTGTGAACCGGACTGAATTGTTGGCTCACTTTTGAACCTCCCAAGAAACTTCACTCGCAGGGAATCACGGACATGGTTTTCTTCAAGGATCGGCACGAGTAGTGCTGGTGCGGTTCTGGTGAAGTGGTGGTCATATGTGAACTATCTTCATGTCCTTGTTGGTCAGCCAAGTCTCAAGGGGTCCAACCACCTAATGATAGAGTGACACCGTAACTTTCCAAAGGTCCAACCACCGTATCATAACCAACCATAATAGCCTCCAACAAAGGAATGTTCCCTTCTGAATCTGTGGAATTTGGATCTGCTCCATAGTCTAGCAGCAGATTAACACAGTTCTCACTTCCTTTTGAGGCTGCTATATGCTGAAAAAATCATAAAACACTATGAAAGTCAATATGAGGTATATGCCCAATGCAGTAATAATTAATTTGCAATTAAATATGTGTATACAAAAGTAGTTCTTCCATTGTTGTCTAAGTCATTTGGATCCAGACCTATGCCGACCTTCAGATTCGTTATCATCACGCTTGCCAACCGTTGGGTAGTCTCTTAAGAATAGTTACCTACATAAGCGGTTGGTTTGAACTCAAAAAAATCCATGGAATCTTTTTAAAATAATAAACCTATTCAGGTTCAATTAATGATAGTAACATTAAGCGGTGCATAGGAACACAATAACAACATACTCAATCAGAATGTGGCAGGGTAAGTGGTGCATGTATGCATGTCATTGTTCTGACCTTTGTGGCAGAAAATACTCTTCAGGAAAACCTTGTTTCTGGTTTCAATGATCTGCTGGTGGTTGGCTAGCTAGTCTCCTTATTACTCCTTGCCTTTAGTTTGTTTCCTGTATACTAAAGTCAAAAGATCTTATTTCCAGCATCCATAGAAGGAAAAAAATGTCATTGTACTTTCACACTTCTGTAGTTACACATTGAAATAAAAGGATTGGTATTGTCCAAAGATCAGTCAATTTGTTTTCCAGTAATAATTATGAATAATGGTTGAGGTGATTATTTATTCTAGTTCATTTGATTATATTGGACAAAAACACCGCAATCAGGTACATAAAATGATTATGGAATGGTAAGATTATAGTTAGAAGTGAAGATGTAAGTTAGGAAAGACAAAAATTCAACATAACCCGTTTCGACCCAACCCTGCATAATTGGCCTTGAAAATGGTTCTTTTTAACCTGTTACCTGACCTGCCGTGCATCACCTTACATTAAAAAAAGCCAATGTTAGTCTGACAACTAATAAGAAAAACCTAAAATATAGAAATTTTAGTAATATCAAGATACTTTTTGCTGCCTCTTACTCATGTTCAGGTGGCGATTTATTTTCATTAAGTAAGTCTCATTGAATTGTAGTGCGTGATACTCATACTTCTGCACACGTAAACAGAATAATGTTTACAACTTACTTGCTCATCTGCGGTTATAGCACCAGACTAAGGGGATGATTGGTAGTGTTCACGCACAGGGGAACTATTTCAAGATTTATCTGACAGACTGACATTGTAAAAAAGTTCAATAAGAATTTCTTGAACAAATAATCATTCAAGCATACCTGAACAAAGGAATAATTGCCAATAATATTTCTTTAGTCACGAATAGCACATATGGAATCAACAACAAATCACCAATGACCTTGATACATCTGCCACCAATTTTGTTCTTTAATAACATGTAGTTAGAACCAGGTTAAATATCAGGGATATGACTTATGAGTGATTCCTTATGCCTATGTTTAGACTCCTAAAGAAACGAAGATGTAGTAATAAATGTTTAGACTTCTATTATGGGTACATACGACGCTTGGACCTTTGGCAGATGATTTACACAGTTCTCACTTCCTTTGGAGCTGCTGGGCACATACGACGCTTCAGTAACCAATTGATCAAAGATGATTTACCAACATTTGGATAACCAGCTTGCACCTGTAATACATTGTAACATGTCTAATAAGAAAATGAGGTACACTGGTATTAGGATTTTTAACTACAACTACACAAATGTAAAAATCAGTTCTAGAAGTTGTAACTGTATTTGAGACTCTGTATTAAGATACTCACCTCTCCTTCATTTTCCTAAGGTGACGCGCACCTCTTTTCTTCTTGGGTTCAGAATCTGGGACTGGGAGTGGTTTAGGCTGCTTTGCAGGCGGTGGCTCTTGCTACTTCTCAATGTAACTTTAAGAATTTTGCATCATAAATCTGTTTGCCCATAAGAAAAATGCAGTGTTAGCCATGGTAAGTTGTCTTGCATACACAAAATCAATAATTAAGTTTTTAGGCGCGAATTTCTTTATCAATTCGATCTTTACTTGGATGCCAAGATGAAGAAAATACGAAAAAATCTCATCTGACATGAAACATATTACGAGTGGTGTTCATACCATAGAGTATCAATTGTTGATAAATTAATATGAAGATCAACTTTATAAAGGGCGACCTTGTATGGTGCGAGTTTCTGTTTAGCCATTGAGCAGAGTTCATCGAGAGTTAAAGCAGGCTTCGATTCATTGTCACGATCCTTTTTAATCTCTACGTCGGGCACAACTATTGCAGTCACTGCTTCTCCATAAGCTTTATCTGGTAACCCCAACACACAACATTCTGAAACGGCTGGATGCTGTACAGTGATCGAACGTGTTGATTTATTATGTAAATGCATTTCCAATTCTCATCACCTATTCAAGATACAAGAGAGAACTTACCTCTAAAAGAATTGCCTCGATTTCTAATGCTGACAATTTGTATCCACCAACCTTCATTATATCAGCATTAGTACCTGGTTCGTTGGAGGACATACAAGTGTCAATATGTTTCGACTGGTGAAAAGCAAAAAATATTACAGAAGAAGAGTAACTGAATCTTACGTCCCAAAATTACATAATATCCATCTTCATCCACTTTAACAGCGTCACCAGTCTTGAAATAGCCACCCTCTATAAACGAATCCTTGGTTACCTAACAGTTTTTTATGATTCAATATTAGAAAACAAAATATGTGACGTGATATCAAACTTTCGTCATCTACATAGAACAATATATATAAGTACCTCAGGACGTTTCCAGTATTCCTTAAACATTGAAACAGATATTAGGGTTTGAGAAGAAGAGGTGTACCTTTTTTTGTTACCCGGATTTTTTTTAAACTTTATAATTAACGAAAGCTATATTTAAGGAATGGATATTGTTGTTGAAATAACAGTTTATGTGCCTTTATTAATTTTGACTTGTAAAAAGAATAACAAAAGTTCCATTGTTCCAATGGTTGACATGTTTGTTAGTGTTAGTAGAGATCCCATGTTCGAACCTTGTTGGTTACATTTTTTACTCTACATTTAATCCGAAAATTTCAGTGCTTAGGTGGCATGCTTTGCTTAGGTTAGGTGGATTACTTGATGACATGGAAATATGACGTGGCTTTATGGGATGCCAAGTGGCATTATGACGTGGCATGCCTCCTCTTATATATAATGTATAGATATAAATATGTCTTGTGGTCATTTTTCCGGGTGCCACATCTCGTGACGACACCCAACGAATTAGCTAAAAATGTTTTTGTGAAAGTTGTCAAAATTTGAGTAATGAATTTCAAACGTATAAACTCATAAAATTTTCATAGAACCCTCACTTGACATAAACATGAAAGTTGTAGGTAAAACCTTAACTAAAACATATCCACGAAAACGGGTTAAAAAGGAGTTGTAGAACTTAAGATATCGCCATTTTTATGAGACTGTTGTGATGCTATTAAAATCAGACTTGATACTTAACGATAAAATAATAATTTCACTTAGGTTATGCAATTTTTGAGACAGTGGGACCCAAAAACCTAGTTAGTACACTCAAAAACCTTTCCGGGACATAAAGATCATATTATAATTCCTTACGGTTTAAGAGAAACGAAATTTTTAACTTCGGGTAACAACTTTATAACTAAACCGCACTTAACATCAAGTTTATTAAATTTATCAAACTATTGTAAAAATTGCCCAATTGTTTTATAAAACTTATAAACACTAGATATAATTATATAACGAATGTAAATACTTTATAAAGACTTATCTTTGATGACTGGAAATATTTGTAGCCATTTGACCACTTTTACATAATAACCGAAGTGGTAGGACCAACTATCAGAAATAGATTGGTTTACCTTTCTATAGACTATTTGACATAGACATGACAAATTAGAACGTATGGACTATTAAAAATGACATAAATAACGAATACCAGATAACTTATAAATTAGGGATCGTAAAACTTTCATAACTAGTCAAATTTAGTCTCTATCGTTTTATAAACCTTAAAAACTCTATGCACAATTGCATAATTGATAAAATAACTTTATAAAAAATTATTTGCATATCTACTTTACTATTTTAAAACCTAAGACGCAATGTATATTTTTAGGTTGATCGTAGGACTCTCTAGGCTTATTCATCACTTACTTGCACTTTGTTTGTACTTTTGCTTACGCTGAGTTCATAGCCCCACATTTTCTCATTTAACTGCTTTTTAAACTCTTTGGGGAGATACATGCTACTACTTTTTTTATGATCATAATTTCTTGAAAACTATATTTTGAATTGAATGTTTTATTGACACGAAGTACCACTATTTCCAAACTCAATCCCCTATATCATGAACCATTAATCACTTGTGTGTGAGTGTGAATATTGTCAATAGGCCTATTTGGGATTGACGAATCCCAGTTGTGTTGATTGGATTGACAGCCAGACGCACTATATTTGAGACACTAGGTATACGGCAAATTACCTACCAGGGCCATTATTATTATTATCCTTGTTTTGATACCCCATTTAACGTTTTGAGTATCATGAGCTTAGCGCAATAATAACTGCTTTATGACTATTGTGGGTTACGCAATTGTCTCTTATATAACTGAAATCTCGTGATCAACGGCTTTACTATTTAACCTATGAATTTCACTCAAATCTTGTGTTGACCTTTCTAGCATGTTTTATCTCAGTTCCTTAAAGTACTAGCTGGCATGGAGTCGCACGGATATTTGAAGACTTTGCATCTCATTATCATTCGATAAAAATCTAAAAACTTTTATATTGTTCTACTTATGTATTATGAACTTGTTGTGACCTCTTAAACTCTGATGTTTTATATTAATCGAATGATAATTTATTTTAAAAACGTCTCATTTAGAGTTCGTTTTCTGTGACTTGAACTTTGTACTATGAAGTAACACACCAGTGACACTATCTTTCGCTGCGACATTTTGGGGGATATTACACGTTAAAACAACATAAGGTTTTCATTATAAGGTTCTCAAGTTTCGTAGCAACATAAATATAGTTTTTAGAAAAACTTAGTCAAATGATATAAGTCCATGCAGAAAATCTTCGTGAATATAACCGCCAACGACGACTCTATGAATGGACTCCATGTATGTCAAATCAAGCAATTTATGAACCTTAGAAATACATGCTAAAATGTCAACATAAAGTTGGTGAGTTCATAGGTTTATGTAAATGTAAATATCAAGTGCGGACCACAAAATTTCAGTGCATGACCATTATAACAAATAAAATGTCACATAAAATGTATTACTATTGCCCTAAGCTCATAACCTCAAAGCCTTAATGTTTTCTAGTTCTGGTGCCCCTGTAAGTGTTGCTTTCCGTAAACAATCGAGTTCCTCAAATGATTATGCGTCTGTTTGACGTACCAGTCAGGTAGTGCAACTACTCGGACGGGGGTTTGTTGGATCAGTCCTAGATAGATCTTTTGACCCTTTAAGAAACATATAGAATACCTGTGTAATCACAAGAGAACTATAGAGAATCTCTAATAAACTTATGCTCATGTGAAATATGAACACAAGAGTTAAAGAAGATAATAACAACTAAACTTTTGATCCTCTATGGATCTATATTAATTCACTAAGAATGTTTTTCAAAAGCGTACATAACTCATAGCCGCAGGTTTCTTTTATACTATAAGAAACCCTAATACAGCTGTTTACAAAACGTGTAAAAGATATGCATTATCTCTTCCTAATATAACTCATGCATATCCTAACTAATTACTAATAATACGGATACTACTATCCGCAGAAACACTACTATCAGTAGGAACTGCACTAACAGCAGAAACTGCACTATCAACAAAAACACTAATACTAACAGCAGGAACCTTATCAATAGGAACCACTCTATACTATTACATTTATTTTAAATAATTCCTAACAATCCTCCCCTAAACTTGAATTTGACTTGGTTAACTTCAAGCTTCTAGATAGATCTTTCACAACACGAGGATTGAACACTTGAGCATCCGCAACAATGAAGTCCAAAGATCCAGTAGCAACTTCTATAACAACAACATCTGTATCCAGCAGCAACAGCTCCTTGAGTAGATTTGATAAGCCTTTACCAAGTAGCTACTCACTCTTGGGCTAGCTAATTCTTTGGTGGAATCATGACATCACCCTGGTGAACTAATAACCAGTCCAACACTTAGAACGTGAATCAATGGTGTGTTGGAGAACCCTAATGGTTTTTGACAATCCATCACAGCCATCAACGGATTTGAGATGTCTTTACCTGAAGCCGTTAACTCAGGACTAGCCATGGTATTCCACTGCCTTTACCACAAGCCATGAACTTGTGGTCTAGCCAACTCTTCATCTATGAGTACATGGTGAGTTGAGAACCATACAATTTATTGGAAAATTGTCAACTATCCAACGGATTTGATATCTCTTTACCAGAGCCATTTGCTCATGGAGTAGCCAATGTTTGGTGTGTGAGACCAGGGTACATTGATAACCCTCAGATTTTTAGTAAATCGGCAACTATCAACGGATTTGATGAAACCCACCAGAGCCATACCCCCATGGTGAGTTAACTCTTTGTCCTCTAAAACATGGTGAGTTAATTACCATAGATGAGATGATACAAAACTGCACAACATGATCCTCAAACAGAAAAGTTAGCACACAAACAATTATACACAATTTTTTTTAACACTAAAGAAAAGAAATAAATAATATACAATAATAAGTTACCAACATCAAGAAGTAGCAGCAGCATTGGCAGCAATAATTTTGTCCTTAATGAGCTTAACCAACTGCTCTGCATGCACCATATCATTCCCAACAGGTTCAGAAGGAAGCACCAGCTTGTGTTACAGCATCTGATTCATCACACTCACACACAAAGGGTATTGCAAATCTAAAAACATATAAGCATATATACCAGACCCAGTTTGCACCACATGAACATTAGACAAAGGGAAGAATCTCCAATTCCAAATCTTCCAAGCATCCCGTCCAGTCCATATCCTAAACCCTTTCCCATCCTGATAGATAGAATCAAACAAGACATAGAGATCTCCCAAGAGTACAAGACCAGAACCAGTAGCTGTATGAGTCTGAAAATACTCAGTCACCTGACCATACAATTTCAACAAATCTTGTTTATCTATCATACTTAGAATCTCAGTCAGGAAAGTGAAATGCTTTAGTATCCCATCTCTTCTATAAATAGTATTTGTAACACCCCCAACTTCGAGATACACAACGGAATTCAAACTGGGTGTTACTTCATGACACAACAGTCATAACAATAGAAAACGACCTCTAATGGAGTCGTTTAAAATCTTTATCATTCGATTTATATAAATATCGGAGTTTACAAAAATGAGGTCCCAGTAGTTTCACGTTTTACAAAATACATTAAATGGGTTTTCGAATGATAATAAAATTTATAGTCTTCTTGAGTATCTGTGCTCCTCCGAGCCAGCCTCGTACAATATGGACCTGAAATACATGCTTAAAACTGTCAACACAAAGGTTGAGTGAATCCATAGGTTTATTGTTAAAAGTTGAACACATAATGTTTGTGTGGGTTACGTTGTTATACACCCATAATGTTGAAAACAAAACAGTTATTATTCCACTAAGCATCATGCAATCAAGGCGTTAACTTGCTCCAAAATTAATTGGTGAAACTGTTGGTACGTGCCCTAATAGGTAAAATTGCCGTTTTACCTAATGTACTCAAATATAATGCGTTTGTTTGCCTACCCGGTCAACACAAATGGATTCGTCAATCCCGATAGATCTATCCACAATATTCGCGCCCACTTCACTCGTGATTAATGATTCATGATTTAGGGACTTAAGTTTGGAAAATGCGGTAACTTAGTGACAATAAAACAATCAGATAAGCATATAGTTTGAAAGCAATGTGTTTGGTTTAAAATAAAGCATGTATCTCCCCCAAGGGTTTGTAAAATAATTAAGTGATAGAAAATAGGGCTATGAACTCACCTCAGAGTAAATGATATCAAATGTATAATAAGAATGATGGATATGCTGTGAGAACTTCTACGAGCAACCTAGAATAGGATGTTGCGACTTAGGTTTGAAATAATGATGCGAAAGAAATAACAAGCCTATATACGTCTTTATATTGATCATGATGTAGTACATGGTATTTGTGTATGTCGTTTATAGAAATGGTCTAGTTGTGAAAACGTGTTTAGTTTATATATATCGTACTACCGTTCGGACCATCTTAATCCAGAGGTCATGTAGTAAACGTTCGAGGAGCTAGGACACTTTAATTCGTAAATCCAGCAACTCGTCTATCCGTTTACCCAAATGAAACCCCTCACATGAAGTTCCCTAGTATTGTAGCACTTAGTAGATAAGACATATGTTTTGTTTATGTATCATAAGTGTCATATGGTTAAACGGTTTGTAAAGTAGGTTTAGTTGTTTTTCGTAATTCGGTTCTTGTGGTTTTCAAAGTAAAATGAAAGTTGTGAAATCCTTAGGCTGTTTGGTTATTTGGAAATATAATGGCGGTTTATAAGTTCTCGTCATTTCATAAATATGATCATTTGATAATGTAAGTATATAAAGTTATGTCATTTGGTTTGTGTTGGTGTTGATTTGCCAAGGTTAACACCTTAGTTAACGGTCTTGGGTAAATAAGCCTTGAGGCTTTAGCCATGGCCTTGCCGTGGCTTTCGTCTTGACTACCATGGTCTTGAGACTCAGCCTTGACCTTAGCCGTGGCTGTGGTCTTGGCTTAAGGCCATTAGGCCTCTTGGTTTTCCTTTAGTTGTGACAAAAGTATAGTCGTGAGACTATATATAGGGCAGTTTCAGTTTTTGAAGGATAATGGCCTATTTAAGCCTTTTCAGGGCCCGAGCATTGTTTGGTATTAAAGGAAAACATTGTTCCGGACAACTTTCATGATTTAACTTTTTGATGAAACGGACCAGAAGGGCCTCGTTCAAAACGGACAGCTGCTTAACAGCTTGTTTTAGGCAGTTTCGGTGTTTTGGTTTCGCTAACTTCTTTTGGCTGTATCTTTTGACTCGTATACTCATTTTTGGTGATTAAAATTACTATGTTTTCCTTTTTAAGTCCTCTTTAACAGTATGTAAGTTTCTAATATCATGTTTATAATATTTTGGTCGTTTTTCACAATATACGTCACTAGTTTTCTTGTTTACATCCATTTAGCTAACATATGATTCCCTTAACCTGTTTTAGTTGTTTTTGTACATCATGATAACAATATAAAGACCATATATAACCTAAATGAAGTATGAGAAACATGCTAATGATGTTGAGAAAGAGAGTATGTTAGGGTTTCTTACAACTTTTGGCTTTCTAAAGAAAGGAGTAACTAGTAAGGATTAGGACTTTGATTGAATACTTAGGACTTCGATAGAGCAAGACTTCCACACCTTGGCACCCTTGTAATCTTGAAGGATTGGTGATGAAGTTCTAAGTGACTTGAGTAGATCTAAACTCAAGAAGATCACTTAAACTTGCTAGAGATTTGATGTAGTAACTTGTTACTTGAAAGTTCTTAGCATAAACTTGGAGTTATGAATCAAATTATGGAAAGGTGTGTTTGTTTTATGATATGAACGGCCAAAGAGAGAGGGGATGAGGTTTTTATGAAGCTTTCACTTGCTATTTATAGGAGGAAAGATTTGGTTAACCATATATTGGGTTAAATGTTAACCATGGTTAAGTTTAGACACTTGTAATGATCTAAATGAAGCATGGTTAAGATCAAGCCACCTCCAAGGTGACTCACCCCATATGGGCTGCCACAAAGTGGTGAGTAGGCTTAGATGATAAGTCTTGGTCTTATCTTGATGTTAGAGTGTGATTTGGTTTCGTTAAATGCCAACCGTAAGTTGTTTAAGCCATAAAACGTAAAACCGGGTATCGTAAAAATATGAAACTTGCAGGAATCATGAAACTAATCATTATACTCCATAAAAAAATATAAAATGAGTGATAAGTCTCATTGGGTGTAAAAACGTTGCTTAAAGCTGAAAACACGAGTCAAAAACGCGTAAAATGCAATTTATCAGAAAAGAACGAGATTTCAGGGAAATAACCGTGAATTTATTTAAAGTAGACTAAAATTTGTATATAAGTGATATGAGATGTCAAAATGTGGTTTTTGTTATACGTGGGATAACTTAACAGTTATACGTGAAGTCTAAAAGTTACGCGATTTAAGCAAAAATGTAAAACGTACAAGGTTAATTTCTTTATGGTTAAAGGAGGAGGGAAATATGTTTGACTTTTCCAAAAAATGTAAAAGTGTCAAAACATCTTAGAAAACACAGTGTTGGAATGGTTAAGTTTGGGTCTAAGTAGAATTGTTTAAAACGTAAGTTTAGTCTCGTACGGCTCAGGGTTTATTTGGTAACATTTAAATGAAATCTTAAAAATTCTCTAATTGATTATGAGTGATCTAAAAATTAATCTGATGTGAGGAAAATTGTCAGAGTTGATTTTCGTTATGCGCGGGTGTTTAAATGGTGTTCCGACCAAAACGGAACTTTAAGACGATGTTTTCTTAATAACTTTTGCGAAGATGATCTAACGATTGTCAAACTCTCAGGTTATTACTAAAACAAATTAACTTACGAGAATGTGAAATAAAAATTTTACGGGATGAATAGTGAAAGTAAATAGTAAAAGTGAATAGTAACTTTTCAAAAAAATGAAAAGTAACATGAAAATGCGAGTTGTTACAGTCTCGCCACCTTAATGGGAATTCCGTCCCGGAATTCAGTGTGTGTTATCCGATGTTGAATTGTCTAGGAAAATGTGGGTATATGCGTCAAATTCTAATCTTTGTGTTCTTAAGTTTCTGGTCATAGAATGTGTTATGTAGCATTTTATGTTTTTGGTGGTGGCTTAAGCTGATAATCTAAAGGTATAAGATGTTGTTGATGTGAAACGGTTTTTAATGATGTGATAATTGTCGTTTGTAGGAAAGTCTTGATAGTGGCAAGTGGTTATCCAAACCATTTCCAAAGTTGATCATGTCTTAGGTGGTTTCGGGATGAAGGCTATATCGTATAGTGTTTATGTCTACTAGTGTTTGAAAGAAACGTGATACTGTGAAGTTTTACATACTGACTTATAATGGGGTTTAGATAATGAAGTTATATGTTGATTATTAGGAGAGTGTAGTGTATGTTTACCATTTATTCTTCGGTAGAGATGTCAAGTTTGCTTTAAAATCATAAGTGAATTTTAAAGGATTATGTCGGAATGATATCCTTGAAACCTAAACAGGCTAGTACTTCTAAGAAATAACGAGAAGATTTGATGATTATCCCAAGATAGTAGTTAGGATTATTTCATAAATGAAAACTTTCAAGAATGAAATTAGGTAGTATAAATATGTATTAAGATCTCGCTGAGTGGTAAGACACTATCATGTCTCTAGATCTTTTTAATGAATTCTAGTGGTTTATCGAGTTTAAGTAGGAAATTAACCTGAATATAACCCTTGTATAACTATTCTCAGTTTTTGAAAATTTTAAGTCGAACATAGTTAATCAGACTGTGTTCCACTGTCCCTAGGTTAAATATAGGTGATTAGGCTATATTTAGCCGAGGTTCGATAAATTTTCCAAATACCTAAATTAGGTATACTTGTGATATGTCCATAGTTTTTGAGAAATTGTCCACTAAGCAAAGTCGATATCAAACCATTCAGTTGCAAGTCCTGGCCATAAAAGACTTGTAACCTATGTTTTCACATTCCATTGCATAGAAGATAGTATGGGTAGATACGTATGGAAAGGAAATCTTAAGTAATTCTAAAATAGTCTATACTTGGCTAGCATCACGGACATTTGAAGGTTTCAAAATAGAATTTTGATGAATGTAGAGAAAGTTGCTGAACTTCAGCTTTTGTAGATGATGAATCAGTTTGTCCTTTAGAAATCCCATTTCTTGTATTTCCATTAGAGAAATTCATAGACTATGACGGCTTTTATGTAAAACAATATCATATAAGGTTTATAAGATAATTCCTAGAGACTTTGTATAACTTACAATGTCTGTGAAGTAAATTAGACCATTGTGTAACTCACAATGTCTTGAGAAATGATGGAGAGATCATTGTGTAACTCACAATGTCTTGAGAAATGATGGAGAGATCATTGTGTAACTCACAATGTCTTGAGAAATGATGGAGAGGTCATTGTGTAACTCACAATGTCTTGAGAAATGATGGAAAGATCATTGTGTAACTCACAATGTCTTGAGAAATGATGGAGAGGTCATTGTGTACTCAAAATGTCTTGAGAAATGATGGAGAGATCATTGTGTAACTCACAATGTCTTGAGAAATAAATGAGACCACTGTTTCATTTACGGTTTTCTGGGGATGTAATTAAGACCACTGTGTTACTCACAGTATCTGGGAATGTAATAGAGACCACTGTATCACTCACAGTGTATGAGAACGTAATAGAGACCACTGTATCTCACAGTGTCTTGAAAAATGAATGAGACCATTGTATCTCAAAATGTCTGGGAAGTAGGAAAGACCATTGTAATCAGTTACAATGTCTTGGATAAAGCTTCGTAATCATAAAATGCACGAGTAGATGCACGATTGGGAGATTGGGAAAATATGATTGTGCCGTAATGCCTTAGAATAGGCATACACAGATATGTTGAGTACATTGTTTATGATTGAAATTATGTCGAGTGTATATATCAATATACTAGTATGTTTGTGTAGCTTAAAATGCTTAAAAGTCACATAATCGTCTGAAGGATGGAAGGCACGGAGAACGGAAGGCTATAAAATGTTTTTGTTTGAAAATGTAGTTATAGTTTAGGTCACAATTAGACCCGTTTCTCTATAATTAAGGCTCTGATACCAATCTGTAACACCCCCAACTTTGGGATACACAGCGGAATTCAAACTGGGTGTTACTTCATGGCACAACAGTCATAACAATAGAAAACAAACTCTAATGGAGTCGTTTTAAAAGATTTATCATTCGATTTATATAAATACCAGAGTTTAAAAAAATGAGGTCCGTAGTTTCACGGTTTACAATATACATTAAATGGGTTTTCGAATGATAATAAAATTTATAGTCTTCTTGAGTATCCGTGCTCCTCCGTGCCAGCCTCGTATAATATGGACCTGAAATACATGCTTAAAACTGTCAACACAAAGGTTGAGTGAATCCATAGGTTTATTGTTAAAAGTTGAACACATAATGTTTATGTGGGTTACGTTGTTATACACCCATAATGTTGAAAATAAAACAGTTATTATTTCACTAAGCATCATGCAATCAAGGCGTTAACTTGCTCCAAAATTAATTGGTGAAACTGTTGGTACGTGCCCTAATAGGTAAAATTGCCTTTTTACCTAATGTACTCAAATATAGTGCGTTTGTTTGCCTACCCGGTAAACACAAACGGGATTCGTCAATCCCGATAGATCTATCCACAATATTCACGCCCACTTCACTCGTGATTAATGATTCATGATTTAGGGACTTAAGTTTGGCAAATGCGGTAACTTAGTGACAATAAAACAATCAGATAAGCATATAGTTTGAAAGCGAAGTGTTCGGTTTAAAATAAAGCATGTATCTCCCCCAAGGGTTTGTAAAACAATTAAGTGATAGAAAATGGGGCTATGAACTCACCTCAGAGTAAATGATATCAAATGTATAAGGAGAATGATGGATATGCCATGAGAATTCTACGAGCAACCTAGAATAGGATGTTGCGACTTAGGTTTGAAATAATGATGCGAAAGAAATAACAAGCCTATATACGTCTTTATATTGATCATGATGTAGTACATGGTATTTGTGTATGTTGTCACACCCCCAAATTACCTGTTTTGCAGCGGAATGGAATTCCTAGGGGATGACGATCATAGCATCAAAGTTACAGTTATATCGAATGACCTAAAGTGTCATTTTGAAAATATCGTTTGATTGAGTAAAATAATCAGAGTTTACAAAACATAGGTCCCAATAGGTTTCCAAGATACCAAAATAAGTTTGTTACAACCAAACGATAGTTAAGTGCAAAAATGTAGGTGAGACGCGTCGACACCGCGACTCTATGATAAGTCCACATGCATGCCATGAAGTGAATGCCTTAAATACCTGAGATAAAACATGCTAAAAGTGTCAACACAATGGTTGAGTGAGTTCATAGAGTTTGGTTAACAAGTAAAGCTTTTAAAGAGCGTTCATGCAACAAAGGCAAAGTTTTTGGTCATTTAGAATAGTCCACAAAGCAAAGGCATTGTAAATCCACTCAGTTCCAAGTTCCGCCCATACAAAACTTGCAACCTGTGTGTTCACAACCCACTGCCAAAATATGTCTAGTTTATGTTTATGCACACGTTGTCAAATGAGGTCACAAAGCAAAGGCATTGTAAATCCACTCAGTTCCAAGTTCCGCCCATACAAAACTTGCAACCTGTGTGTTCACAACCCATTGCACAAAATATAGTGTGTCTAATAGTCGAGTATAAGTGGTCATAATAATTCACAATATTGCACCACGTATATAATAATTCAGGGATGCTCCGAACATGGGAGACTTTGTACTACTCCAACAAGGGAGACTTTGTGATGATGCTTCTGATGAAACCAAATTATGCTGGGTGCCACTACCCAAAGTTATGTTGGGTGCCCCTTCCCAAAGATATACTGGGTGCCTCTTCCCAAAGATATACTCCGAACATAGGAGACTTTATAGTGATGCTCCGAACATGGGAGACTTTATAGTGATGCTCCGAACATAGGAGACTTTATAGTGATGCTCCGAACATAGGAGACTTTATAGTGATGCTCCGAACATGGGAGACTTTATAGTGATGCTCCGAACATAGGAGACTTTATAGTGATGCTCCGAACATGGGAGACTTTATAGTGATGCTCCGAACATAGGAGACTTTATAGTGATGGTCGTAACACGTACGGTTCAATAAGTTCAAACAAGTCATAAGTTTGTATTTAAGTTCAAGAGTTCCGTTCAAAAGTTCCTAATTAAGTTCAAATATTTAAGTCGAGTTCAAAAGTTCAGAACAGTCAAAGAGCTCGAATAATATCAAAAGGTTCAAGATAGTCGAAGCGTTCAAAATCACGTCAAACAAGTTTAAAATATATCAAAAGGGTCCTTTACAAGTTAAAAGAGTTTAACTATATGTCAAAAAGGTTCATATCAAGTCCAAAGTGTTCACTTATATGTTAAAGGGTTCGAATCAATTTAAAAGAGTTCAAATATACATGTCGAAGGGTTCAAAATCAAGGGAAGTGATTCAAATAATAGCGTTCAACATAATGATCAATTTAGTTCGGGCATAATCTACTTACTCGCACATAGAGTGAAACAAAAAGGGTAACAAGTTCATAATAGTTCCAACAATATAGATTAAGTTCATATAAGTGTAAAGTAAAAGCATGAAGTTGAGCATGTATCTCCCCCAAAGAGTTTATAAAACAATTAAACAAGTAAAAGTGGGGCTACGAACTCACCTGGTGCAATGTTTATGATGACAAAAGTAGATACACTGAAATGAGGTGCGATCTCTATCCGCAACCTAATATGAATGATATGCTCTAATATAAGTCATGAAACAATGTCGTGCGTGCAAACTCATATGATATCCATACCACTTGTACATTTTTGGAAAATAAAGTTTATCGTCGAAATATATGTTTATGACATATTGTCAAGTTACCAAATACTTTACAAGTACTTACGTCGAAATGATATCCTACGATAATCATTTAGTGATTTATTATGAATCTATAACTTTTCGTCGCAAAATAATATAATTTGACAAGTCATGAAGGTGACTATATGGCCTCGGAAAGCTAGTCGTAAAATGGTGCACATCGAGTGTTAGGAAACGAACTCAACGGTTTTGGGAAGCTTGTATCATTATCTCAAAGTTTTGGCATTTAAGTTTTTATCCTAGAGGTCTCGATCATGGAGAAAAATATAGGTTAAGTAGGGTATTTGTATCCAAAATATTTGTTTAAGGGTGGTTTTCGGCCAAGTTTGAGTGACTATTTGTTATTCGTTACAACTCCGCTCAACAAACGGTTTAACATTTTGGAAAATATGCTAGACGAACTTACTTTTACTAGAAGACATCACGTTATAAAAAGTTCTACATCATTGTTAAAAACGTCCGCCAACATGGTCCTTTAGTTGCCGTAGTATGTTTTTAATAGAGAATATGTTAATTTTTGCTAATAGAATAAAGTTACGGCAACTTGGTTTATCGCGTGTAATTTAATCGTTACAAGTCCGTTTTCTACGTTTTCTACATCCTTAGATTCGTGTCAAAGTATACTAATATATTTTTGATAAGTCGACACAATTTATAAATCTTAAGACTCATTTTTGACTCGTAAAGAGTGACATTTTCATGCTAAAATTTCTGAAATTAATAGTTTTCATCGCCAAACTTGAAAAATTCATATCTTCTTCGTTATAGCTCCGTTTTAATCCGTTCAAGCGGCCACGTTTTCGTTTTAAAGTGTATTTTCTAAATACCTAGCCCAAAATATTATACCCACTGTCGGATTTTCCCAGAATTAAAAATATGGACAGACCCTATTTAAAACGTGTCGAAATGAGTTTTTTCTCGCGCCAAACCTATTCTAACCCATTCAAAACAACTCCGAAGCTATTCTAATCCTACCATACACCTTCTTAGGGTGTCATGGTTTCCTAGACATCACCAAAACTAATATATAACAAGGAATAATTATAGGATGACTTATATATTCATAACTCTTAAAAATCAATGAAAAAGTGGTACAACATCATATGACTTGCATGTTTTTGCTCAAATATGATGAAATGAATATGAAAGATGAAAAATGGACATGAGATGCTTACTAGTAAACTTGATGAGGTTTATGAGAACAAAAGGGTTAATCCTAATCACCCTAGGTTTTTATTTTAAAACCTATACAAAGAGTGTAACTAGATTGAATAAAACTTGACTTGAAAAATTTTGTGATCTTCCTTCTTGATCTATGGTGGCTGCCGGTTTTGGAAGAGAGAAAACAAGAGAGGTTTGATCTTTTTACTTTGCAATAAGTGAAGTGAATGTGTTTGCAAATTAATATAATACATTATACTTAGTAGGAGATATTTATCAAGTTTAAATGACTCACCCAAATGACTCACACATGGGTGTCGACATATGTAAAAAAATTAGGACTAGATGCATTTAGTAGTATTTAAGTATATTAATGTAGGATAAAGGTGTAGTTAATTAAGAATAATGAATAACTTGTGTATTTATTTAAGCATTTAAGGTAGCGTTAGCTAAAGATAAATTTTAACGGGTCAAAATAAAATATATTGAAGTCACAAAAATTATAAAAATACATTTCTCGCAAGAATTGAGTGAAATAATAATTGTCGTGTAGAATTTATGAAAACCGTCGTAATTATTTATATATAACAATTTATATACACAATAAATTTAAAACACTGGGTAAACTCATAATATTATTTTTATAATCTTAATATGAGTATTAAAATATATCGGGATTATTTTTGGAAGTAACGGATCAATTGTTCAAAATAATTAATTACGCGATAACGTTTATTTTCTTATTAAATAAACGTTTAATGTAAAATGCAAAACCATGCACGAACCGATATGAAATGATGAATATTGAGTTTGAGAAATGACCGGAAATTGAGAATTGTGACATTCTTCCTATGTCAGCGGAATCACGTCCTCGTGATTCGATTAATGATACTATGATCCGAACCTCGACAAGGGTTCTAAAAGTTTATACTCGTGTATGGTCTATATGATTATGTCAATGCTCATGCATATGGGTTTCTCATCCAACTAAATACGTTCTCGTGCTATCGTGAGCATTTCCCGTCCTAAATACATGCTTTCTTATGATTAGGCTCGATGAGACAAGCTTTCCCATTCTCGAGCAAAATTTTCAAAAGACTTTTAGGTAACCGATTTTTACTTAATCCCACAACTCATCAAACAAGAACTGTCATACGATTAGGCTAAATCGGTTTAGGTAACGACTTGTTTCTAGCTTGATCTTTGCAACTCATCAAACAAGAACTGTCGCTCGGATCAAACTGGAAACAAGTGGTTTGAAGAAAATCTTTTGAAAATTTGGCTCGATTACGGAATTGCTTACACATATGAGACTACTACTCCCTTCATTGCATGATTCTTCCTGAATTAGACATAGGTGATCAGGCTATGTATAATTTAGGAGTAACTATGCAATGCTTGGACTAATCATCTCATATGATGTTTGGTGTTGAGTCATAAGTCCGCATGTATAAGGAGTATGCACTTATAATGATATGATGAGATGCTATGATGATGTAGTTATAGTCTAGGGTCAATGATGCAACCTAGTTCTCTATAACCGATGCTCTGATACCAATCTGTCACACCCCCAAATTACCTGTTTTGCAGCGGAATGGAATTCCTGGGGGATGACGATCATAGCATCAAAGTTACAGTTATATCGAACGACCTAAAGTGTCGTTTTGAAAATATTGTTTGATTGAGTAAAATAATCAGAGTTTACAAAACATAGGTCTCAATAGGTTTCCAAGATACCAAAATAAGTTTGTTACAACCAAACGATAGTTAAGTGCAAAAATGTAGGTGAGACGCGTCGACACCGCGACTCTATGATAAGTCCACATGCATGCCATGAAGTGAATGCCTTAAATACCTGAGATAAAACATGCTAAAAGTGTCAACACAATGGTTGAGTGAGTTCATAGAGTTTGGTTAACAAGTAAAGCTTTTAAAGAGCGTTCATGCAACAAAGGCAAAGTTTTTGGTCATTTAGAATAGTCCACAAAGCAAAGGCATTGTAAATCCACTCAGTTCCAATATCCGCCCATACAAAACTTGCAACCTGTGTGTTCACAACCCACTGCCAAAATATGTCTAGTTTATGTTTATGCACACGTTGTCAAATGAGGTCACAAAGCAAAGGCATTGTAAATCCACTCAGTTCCAAGTTCCGCCCATACAAAAATTGCAACCTGTGTGTTCACAACCCATTGCACAAAATATAGTGTGTCTAATAGTCGAGTATAAGTGGTCATAATAATTCACAATATTGCACCACGTATATAATAATTCAGGGATGCTCCGAACATGGGAGACTTTGTACTGCTCCAACAAGGGAGACTTTGTGATGATGCTTTTGATGAAACCAAATTATGCTGGGTGCCACTACCCAAAGTTATGTTGGGTGCCCCTTCCCAAAGATATACTGGGTGCCTCTTCCCAAAGATATACTGGGTGCCTCTTCCCAAAGATATACTCCGAACATAGGAGACTTTATAGTGATGCTCCGAACATGGGAGACTTTATAGTGATGCTCCGAACATAGGAGACTTTATAGTGATGCTCCGAACATAGGAGACTTTATAGTGATGCTCCGAACATGGGAGACTTTATAGTGATGCTCCGAACATAGGAGACTTTATAGTGATGCTCCGAACATGGGAGACTTTATAGTGATGCTCCGAACATAGGAGACTTTATAGTGATGGTCGTAACACGTACGGTTCAATAAGTTCAAACAAGTCATAAGTTTGTATTTAAGTTCAAGAGTTCCGTTCAAAAGTTCGTAATTAAGTTCAAATATTTAAGTCGAGTTCAAAAGTTCAGAACAGTCAAAGAGCTCGAATAATATCAAAAGGTTCAAGATAGTCGAAGCGTTCAAAATCACGTCAAACAAGTTTAAAATATATCAAAAGGGTCCTTTACAAGTTAAAAGAGTTTAACTATATGTCAAAAAGGTTCATATCAAGTCCAAAGTGTTCACTTATATGTTAAAGGGTTCGAATCAATTTAAAAGAGTTCAAATATACATGTCGAAGGGTTCAAAATCAAGGGAAGTGATTCAAATAATAGCGTTCAACATAATGATCAATTTAGTTCGGGCATAATCTACTTACTCGCACATAGAGTGAAACAAAAAGGGTAACAAGTTCATAATAGTTCCAACAATATAGATTAAGTTCATATAAGTGTAAAGTAAAGGCATGAAGTTGAGTATGTATCTCCCCCGAAGAGTTTATAAAACAATTAAACAAGTAAAAGTGGGGCTACGAACTCACCTGGTGCAATGTTTATGATGACAAAAGTAGATACACTGAAATGAGGTGCGATCTCTATCCGCAACCTAATATGAATGATATGCTCTAATATAAGTCATGAAACAATGTCGTGCGTGCAAACTCATATGATATTCATACCACTTGTACATTTTTGGAAAATAAAGTTTATCGTCGAAATATATGTTTATGACATATTGTCAAGTTACCAAATACTTTACAAGTACTTACGTCGAAATGATATCCTACGATAATCATTTAGTGATTTATTATGAATCTATAACTTTTCGTCGCAAAATAATATAATTTGACAAGTCATGAAGGTGACTATATGGCCTCGGAAAGCTAGTCGTAAAATGGTGCACATCGAGTGTTAGGAAACGAACTCAACGGTTTTGGGAAGCTTGTATCATTATCTCAAAGTTTTGGCATTTAAGTTTTTATCCTAGAGGTCTCGATCATGGAGAAAAATATAGGTTAAGTAGGGTATTTGTATCCAAAATAAATGTTCTCCAAAATATTTGTTTAAGGGTGGTTTTCGGCCAAGTTTGAGTGACTATTTGTTATTCGTTACAACTCCGCTCAACAAACGGTTTAACATTTTGGAAAATATGCTAGACGAACTTACTTTTACTAGAAGACATCACGTTATAAAAAGTTCTACATCATTGTTAAAAACGTCCGCCAACATGGTCCTTTAGTTGCCGTAGTATGTTTTTAATAGAGAATATGTTAATTTTTGCTAATAGAATAAAGTTACGGCAACTTGGTTTATCGCGTGTAATTTAATCGTTACAAGTCCGTTTTCTACGTTTTCTACATCCTTAGATTCGTGTCAAAGTATACTAATATATTTTTGATAAGTCGACACAATTTATAAATCTTAAGACTCATTTTTGACTCGTAAAGAGTGACATTTTCATGCTAAAATTTCTGAAATTAATAGTTTTCATCGCCAAACTTGAAAAATTCATATCTTCTTCGTTATAGCTCCGTTTTAATCCGTTCAAGCGACCACGTTTTCGTTTTAAAGTGTATTTTCTAAATACCTAGCCCAAAATATTATACCCACTGTCGGATTTTCCCAGAATTAAAAATATGGACAGACCCTATTTAAAACGTGTCGAAATGAGTTTTTTCTCGCGCCAAACCTATTCTAACCCATTCAAAACAACTCCGAAGCTATTCTAATCCTACCATACACCTTCTTAGGGTGTCATGGTTTCCTAGACATCACCAAAACTAATATATAACAAGGAATAATTATAGGATGACTTATATATTCATAACTCTTAAAAATCAATGAAAAAGTGGTACAACATCATATGACTTGCATGTTTTTGCTCAAATATGATGAAATGAATATGAAAGATGAAAAATGGACATGAGATGCTTACTAGTAAACTTGATGAGGTTTATGAGAACAAAAGGGTTAATCCTAATCACCCTAGGTTTTTATTTCAAAACCTATACAAAGAGTGTAACTAGATTGAATAAAACTTGACTTGAAAAATTTTGTGATCTTCCTTCTTGATCTATGGTGGCTGCCGGTTTTGGAAGAGAGAAAACAAGAGAGGTTTGATCTTTTTACTTTGCAATAAGTGAAGTGAATGTGTTTGCAAATTAATATAATACATTATACTTAGTAGGAGATATTTATCAAGTTTAAATGACTCACCCAAATGACTCACACATGGGTGTCGACATATGTAAAAAAATTAGGACTAGATGCATTTAGTAGTATTTAAGTATATTAATGTAGGATAAAGGTGTAGTTAATTAAGAATAATGAATAACTTGTGTATTTATTTAAGCATTTAAGGTAGCGTTAGCTAAAGATAAATTTTAACGGGTCAAAATAAAATATATTGAAGTCACAAAAATTATAAAAATACATTTCTCGCAAGAATTGAGTGAAATAATAATTGTCGTGTAGAATTTACGAAAACATTCGTAATTATTTATATATAACAATTTATATACACAATAAATTTAAAACACTGGGTAAACTCATAATATTATTTTTATAATCTTAATATGAGTATTAAAATATATCGGGATTATTTTTGGAAGTAACAGATCAATTGTTCAAAATAATTAATTACGCGATAACGTTTATTTTCTTATTAAATAAACGTTTAATGTAAAATGCAAAACCATGCACGAACCGATATGAAATGATGAATATTGAGTTTGAGAAATGACCGGAAATTGAGAATTGTGACATATGTCGTTTATAGAAATAGTCTAGTTGTGAAAACATGTTTAGTTTATATATATCGTACTACCGTTCGGGCCATCACAATCCAGAGGTCATGTAGTAAACGTTCGAGGAGCTAGGACACTTTAATTCGTAAATCCAGCAACTCGTCGATCCGTTTACCCAAATGAAACCCCTCACATGAAGCTCCCTAGTATTGTAGCACTTAGTAGATAAGACATATGTTTTGTTTATGTATCATAAGTGTCATATGGTTATACAGTTTGTAAAGTAGGTTTAGTTGTTTTCCGTAATTCGGTTCTTGCCGTTTTCAAAGTAAAATGAAAGTTGTGAAATCCTTAGGTTGTTTGGAAATATAATGGCGGTTTATAAGTTCTCGTCATTTCATAAATATGATCATTTGATAATGTAAGTATATAAAGTTATGTCGTTTGGTTTGTGTTGGTGTTAATTTGCCAAAGTTAACACCTTAGTTAAAGGTCTTGGGTAAATAAGCCTTGAGGCTTTAGCCATGGCCTTGCCGTGGCTTTCGTCTTGACTACCATGGTCTTGAGACTCAGCCTTGACCTTAGCCGTGGCTGTGGTCTTGGCTTAAGCCCATTAGGCCTCTTGGTTTGCCTTTAGTTGTGACAAAAGTATAGTCGTGAGACTATATATAGGGCAGTTTCAGTTTTTGAAGGATAATGGCCTATTTAAGCCTTTTCACGGCCTGAGCATCTTTGAAGTTGAAGGAAAACGTCGTTCCGGACAACTTTCGTGTTTCAACCCTTTGATGAAAAGGACCAGAAGGGCCTCGTTCAAAATGGACAGCTGCTTAACAGCTTGTTTTAGGCAGTTTCGGTGTTTTGGTTTCACTGACTTCTTTTGGCCGTATCTTTTTACTCGTATACTCGTTTTCGGTGATTAAAATTGCTATGTTTTCCTTTTAAAGTCCTCTTTAACAGTATCTAAGTTTCTAATATCATTTTTATACTATTTTGGTCGTATTTCACAATATATGTCACTAGTTTTCTTGTTTACATCCATTTAGCTAACATATGATTCCCTTAACTTGTTTTAGTGGTTTTTGTACATCATGATAACAATATAAAGACCATATATAACCTAAATGAAGAATGAGAAACATGATAATGATGTTGAGAAAGAGAGTGTGTTAGGGTTTCTTACAACTTTTGGCTTTCTAAAGAATACTTAGGACTTCGATAGAGCAAGACTTCCACACTAAATGATATCAAATGTATAATAAGAATGATGGATATGCCGTGAGAACTTCTACGAGCAATCTAGAATAGGATGTTGCGACTTAGGTTTGAAATAATGATGCGAAAGAAATAACAAGCCTATATACGTCTTTATATTGATCATGATGTAGTACATGGTATTTGTGTATGTCGTTTATAGAAATGGTCTAGTTGTGAAAACGTGTTTAGTTTATATATATCGTACTACCGTTCGGGCCATCATAATCCAGAGGTCATGTAGTAAACGTTCGAGGAGCTAGGACACTTTAATTCGTAAGTCCAACAACTCGTCGATCCGTTTACCCAAATGAAACCCCTCACAAGAAGCTCCTTAGTATTGTAGCACTTAGTAGATAAGACATATGTTTTGTTTATGTATCAAAAGTGTCATATGGTTATACGGTTTGTAAAGTAGGTTTAGTTGTTTTCCGTAATTCGGTTCTTGTGGTTTTCAAAGTAAAATGAAAGTTGTGAAATCCTTAGGCTGTTTGGTTATTTGGAAATATAATGGCGGTTTATAAGTTCTCGTCATTTCATAAATATGATCATTTGATAATGTAAGTATATAAAGTTATCTCATTTGGTTTGTGTTGGTGTTGATTTGCCAAGGTTAACACCTTAGTTAACGGTCTTGGGTAAATAAGCCTTGAGGCTTTAGCCATGGCCTTGTCGTGGCTTTCGTCTTGACTACCATGGTCTTGAGACTCAGCCTTGACCTTAGCCGTGGCTGTGGTCTTGGCTTAAGGCCATTAGGCCTCTTGGTTTGCCTTTAGTTGTGACAAAAGTATAGTCGTGAGACTATATATAGGGCAGTTTCAGTTTTTGAAGGATAATGGCCTATTTAAGCCTTTTCAGGGCCCGAGCATTGTTGGGTATTAAAGGAAAACGTCGTTCCGGACAACTTTCGTGATTTAACTTTTTGATGAAACGGACCAGAAGGGCCTCGTTCAAAACGGACAGCTGCTTAACAGCTTGTTTTAGGCAGTTTCGGTGTTTTGGTTTCGCTAACTTCTTTTGGCTGTATCTTTTGACTCGTATACTCGTTTTCGGTGATTAAAATTACTACGTTTTCCTTTTTAAGTCCTCTTTAACAGTATGTAAGTTTCTAATATCATGTTTATAATATTTTGGTCATTTTTCACAATATATGTCACTAGTTTTCTTGTTTACATCCATTTAGCTAACATATGATTCGCTTAACTTGTTTTAGTGGTTTTTGTACATCATGATAACAATATAAAGACCATATATAACCTAAATGAAGTATGAGAAACATGCTAATGATGTTGAGAAAGAGAGTATGTTAGGGTTCTTACAACTTTTGGCTTTCTAAAGAAAGGAGTAACTAGTAAGGATTAGGACTTTGATTGAATACTTAGGACTTCGATAGAGCAAGACTTGCACACCTTGGCACCCTTGTAATCTTGAAGGATTGGTGATGAAGTTCTAAGTGACTTGAGTAGATCTAAACTCAAGAAGATCACTTAAACTTGCTAGAGATTTGATGTAGTAACTTGTTACTTGAAAGTTCTTAGCATAAACTTGGAGTTATGAATCAAATTATGGAAAGGTGTGTTTGTTTTATGATATGAACGACCAAATAGAAAGGGGATGAGGTTTTTGTGAAGCTTTCACTTGCTATTTATAGGAGGAAAGATTTGGTTAACCATATATTGGGTTAAATGTTAACCATGGTTAAGTTTAGACACTTGTAATGATCTAAATGAATCATGGTTAAGATCAAGCCACCTCCAAGGTGACTCACCCCATATGGGCTGTCACAAAGTGGTGAGTAGGCTTAGATGATAAGTCTTGGTCTTATCTTGATGTTAGAGTGTGATTTGGTTCCGTTAAATGCCAACCGTAAGTTGTTTAAGCCATAAAACGTAAAACCGGGTATCGTAAAAATACAAAACTTGCAGGAATGATGAAACTCATCATTATACTCCATAAAAAAAATATAAAATGAGTGATAAGTCTCATTGGGTGCAAAAACGCTGCTTAAAGTTGGAAACACGGGTCAAAAACGCGTAAAATGCAATTTATCAGAAAAGAACGAGATTTCAGGGAAATAACCGTGAATTTATTTAAAGTAGACTAAAATTAGTCTATAAGTGATATGAGATGTCAAAATGTGGTTGTTAGGAATTAGAAAATTCCATAGTGAAGTATCGGTCACCCCAAATATAATCTAGCATAAGTTAGCTCGTAGACATTACGTTATTTACTAGTTATTTAGTTAGTTCTTTAGTTTAGTGCAACACCGTGGAGGAAGGACGGGTCTTTACCCACTGTATGCCTGATCCACAGTCCGAAGGAGGACGTTTATTGTGTAACTATAAATACCCTCTACCTCCCAAGGTAGAGGGTTGGACCTTTCAATCTAATATTCTTTCTTTTGCTACTTTCTCTCTCTAGAAAGGCTCCCACACTACTTTCTCTCTCTAAATTACTTCATCTCATTCGAACCATACTTTGATTTTTTATGTTTTTATGAAATCCAATATGTTATAATTGGTATCAGAGAGACATGGTTTGATCAAACATCTTTCATGTTCTTGGATTTCTAGTGGTTTTCATAAGGCTTTTTTTGGGTTTGAATGATTTTAGAGTATTCTGCATCATTTGGATCATCTCTAGTGTTAAAGTTTTGATTTTGATTGTACTTTTGTGTTTAGAATCATTATAAGTGTTTAGGTTTTGATTTGGAAGGCTTGAATCATCGTGGTTGGGTTGTTTTTGGATTGAAAAGTGGTGTTTTTTGAATGTTTGTTGGAAGCGAGTTGAGCCACGGTGTGTATTTCTTGGAAGCGAGTTGGTGTGTTGCTTGAAGCGAGTTGTTACTGAAGAGAGTTGGTGGCTAAGCGAGTTGCCTATGCGACTTGTCCATATTCAGCGTATCTAAAGCAAGTTGCCTAAGCGAGTTGCCTAAGCGAGTTGCCTAAGAGAGTTGCCTATGCGAGTTGTCTGCTTGCTTATTTAAGCGAGTTGTCTTATGCGAGTTGCCCACATATGCGAGTTGTCTGCTTGCTTATTTAAGCGAGTTGTCTTATGCGAGTTGCCCACATATGCGAGTTGTCTACTTGCTTATTTAAGCGAGTTGTCTTATGCGAGTTACCCACATATGCGAGTTGTCTACTTGCTTATTGAAGCGAGTTGTCTTATGCGAGTTGCCCACATATGCGAGTTGTCTACTTGCTTATTGAAGCGAGTTGTCTTATGCGAGTTATCTGTTAAGCGACTTGTCAAGGACTGTGATTTGTCAATTCCTGCGATTTGTCTATAAACCTAACATACAAAACCCTTGTTTTCAAACCCTAATTTTCTGAAAAATCCTACCATAACACCTATTGATCTTCACTTCCTTATCATCTTCTAGTTCCTTTACTACATTCTACTTCTCACCTTCTTACGGTTTGGTCTTGATTTTAGTAAAATCCCGCGAAAGATTCTATTTCTCGGTTTAAATCACAGACTTGTAAAATCCCGTGTACACACCAACATCATGTCTTACACTCCTGATTCAGTAATTTCAGAAGTACTCAAACTGTATGATGCTGTTGAAAACCATGAGAATATTAGTTATACTGAACGGTTAAAGATGATGGAATCAATCAATGAGGATGTAAGATCTCCGTGTTTAGAATCTAAAGACACAAGAATGCACCAGTCAAGGTTACAGAATGCTCTTGCAAAGGGTAAAGAAAGTTGCATTGAACCTTATCGACAACTTCATTCACACCTCATGTTACTTAGAATTGATAACAAATACACAATAGGAATTGAAAGATCATGCATTACACTCTTTCGTCAATAATTATCATCGATGACTGGCACATTGTTCTTGAACTTGGAACATTTAGAACAACAACTTAATAGGAAAAATGTTCAAGAAGCCAGTTCTAAAGCTGCACTTCAGGTGATCAACAAACAACTTCAGTCATTCATCAAAAGGGAATACACTTCAGATTATGATTATCTGATGACTGAAATGTGCTTTAAGAATCACACTGGGATGGAAGCTAATGTGTTCAGAGAGACATTAATCCATCTCATGGATAATGTGGAGAAGTATATTGAGGAAGTTATTCAGAATGATGAAAAAGTGAATGAGTGTCGGGTATAGTTGAGAGATAGTTGTGATGCGTTGGGTAATGTATCTGTTGAAAAATCAAATGTTGCTGAATGCAGAATAAAAGAAACAACAAAGAATGATGCAACAAAATGTTCAGTAACTCATGACAGACAAGATGTGGATACATTAATCAGAAAGGTGAATGAATGTCAAGTGCAATCAATAAATGGTAGTGTTGAGACCAGTAAGGCATCGGGTGATGGATCAGTTGACACTGAATACAGAGACTCAAAGACAGATAAGCTTGAAACAGCCAGTAGTTCAGTGACTCTTGTTACACATGATGTGGATGTAGATATCAGACCAGAAATTGAGCAGGTGGCATGTGATGAGGTACCCTTAACTGTTCAACATAGTGCATCTGCTAATGTACCTAAATATACTGATCTTAATGCTGAACATGATTCTGATAAATGTTCCTTGGTTGAGGCTGAGTCTAATAATTTCAAAACAAATGATATGGTTGACAAAAAGGCTTTTGATGAACTTTCAAACAAATTCTCAAAACTTGAAAAACATTGCATTTCACTTGAAATTGCGATACAGAGTAAAGAAGAAAGTTTTCAACTTAACAAACCATGTAAAAATCCGAAACTTCCAGAATTCCGTGAATTTTTTGAAATTAACACTTTGAAAGCTCAGCTTCAAGACAAAGAGTCAACTATCAACAATTTGAAGAAACATATTTCTAATATGCATGTGAAAAGTAATTTGGTTACAAGTAATTCTGATGTTAATACTATTGATGATATTCAAATAAGAAATGATGAATTAGCGGTTTGTGTGGCCAAATTACTAAAGGAAAATGAGTCTTTGAGAAAGCATCACATAGAACTAAGTGACTTTGTCAAAGAAGCTAGAACTAAGTTAATGGAGCAAACAAACTCTTTGATAGCAAAAATTGATGAACTCAAAGCTCAACTTCAGGAAAAGAGTTTCGCTATTGTTGCATTGAAAAATGAGCTTAGGAAAACTATAGGGAAAAGTGTGAACACTAAGTTTACAAAACCATCAACCTTGGGGAAACCAGTTTCTCATCCCATTAGAAACCGGTCCATTGTTAGGCAGCCTACTGCGTTTATATCTGAAAGACCAAAATTTTCAAAAACACGGTTTGCCTCCCAAGTTATTGAGAAACAAGTTTTGTCAAAACCAGTCACTTCACCAGAGTTACCTAAGAATAAGGCTTCTAGCTCTGTTAACTCTCAACACGTAGCCACTTCTACTCCCAGCACCTCTATGATTAGTTCGAAAACAATGTCAAAACCAAGCATTAAAACCCAGAACTCATATGATATGAATGACTTGTGGAAGAACTATTATCTAGAAAAAGCTAGGAAAAAGGCACAGATTCAAAAAGACGGAATTTTAGGTGCAAGACCTAGGGTGAGGAATTCTACGAGATTTCAAGGCACTGCTAGTAGTTGTAAACCACTACCTAGGAACACTCAAAAGACTAGGGATTGGCGTGCATCTAAGAGTAATTATGTGCATAAGAATGCTAAGCATGTAGAAAACAAAACTAGAAATTCTGAATCTTTTCCACATAAGAAACATTTTCCTAATTCACGTGCCAAGGTACAATCTACTAAGACTACCTACATGGCTAAGGTTCTACATGTTACAATGCAAAACAAACCTAAAACTTCATCTAGATGGATCCAAACTGCTAAATCTTTGGAAACTAGGAATAAGGATAAGTCTTCTACTATGCATAAGAAGCCTAACAATCCTAGACCTTGCCATAAGTGAATTCCGTCTGGTAAAATGTTTAAGGATGTTGGACTTAGGTGGATGCCTACCGGAAAGCTGTTTTCTGATGACAAAATCAAGGTTGACCGTGAAACCCCAAAGGGTTTGGATACTAATGTCACTAACCAATATATATGCAATCAAGCTTGTAATGTTAGTGCAGGTAGTCCTTACTCAGTTGCAGATACTTCGATCCTTCAATACATGGACTGGTTTAAAGTATGGATAACACAAGGATTGATATCTCATAACTCACGGGTTCAAGTAACTCAATCTTGATATTCTTTCGGCTATGACGTCTGTTCACTTCAGTTCAGGCCTCGTACTTCAACATAATGACGTATGAACACAACAGTTCATGCCTCATACTCTAAAGAAAAGAAAAGTGTACGTTTCAGTGCGCTTTATCTTCCAAAGAAGAGAAATCATCTTATGACGTATGAATACTTCAGTTCATGCCTCGTTCCTCAAAGAAAAGAAAAGTGTATGTTTCAGTGCACTTTATCTTCTGAAGAAGAGAAATATTCTTATTATGACCATTCTCATCAACATGCTTCATGCCTTTTCCATGTGCTTTCAATTATCAAGTGAACCGGGCTACAGTTGATTGTTTTCTAATTCCACTTGCTCAACTATAATGACGATGGCGACATCATGTGCTAATTTTGCGGGGGAGAAGTGTGAATAGATTACATTTGGATGATATTCACTTGTTTAATCAAGAATGGCATCTCCGTATGCAATTCTTGAGGGGGAGAAGAAGTGTGAATTTTTTGCATGGTTGATTGATATTTTAGAATTTATGGTCAAACGGCTCCTAACTCATGTAAGAATCGAGCTTCTTATTCTCGGATCATCTGTAGGATATTAGTTTTCACATACAAATCAAACCATAACACAAAGTGGCGTATAAATGGAATTCTAGAGAGAGAAAGTTAGAGGTTTAGGGAACTTAGTGAGAGAAAGTGAAAGATATTATTATGAGCTCCAACTCTCTACCTTGGGAGGTAGAGAGTATATATAGTCTTACATAAATCGCCACACTTCGGGCTGTGGATCAGGCATACAGTGGGTAAAGACCCGTCCGTCCTCCACGATGTTACTTAACTAAATACTACTTAACTTAAAAGTACTACGACTACGAGCTTTCTAACGATTACATATACTTGAGGTGACCGACACTTTAATACCTGGAATTTCTAATTCCTAACAATCTCCCCCTAAGGGAGGTCACCTCAATCATGTACCAAAATTACATTGAATACAAATAGATATTACATTAACAATTGATCTTGCATTCTTGATGTAGTCTTTTGCTCCTAAGCTCGTAGTCATTAATTCTTCACATTGCATGTTTGGTTACATCAAGTGGAGGTCTTTTACTGATCCACGTGATAATAAATTTGTGCCAGCTTTTGAGATCATCAGCTATCAAAAATCTCTGAGACATCCTTTGTGGTGTTGGTATTATGTGATGTTGTGACATTAGGACCGACATGCTCACATTCTGGATCATGATATCTTCTTATCAGAGTAGCGGAAGCTTTAGTTGATTCATGATATTGGCAGCAGCGTAGCAGAAGCATGGAGTGAAAATATCAGAGTCATTGATGCACTAATCATGATTTCTTTTGAGTTGAATGTGTTAAGTAAGCATGCGGCTATGGATTGACCGCTTCATTCTGATCAGCTGCAAACGTCGGGCGTACCTGCATACAATAGTTAGCAATAAATCGCACGAAAGTGTCTTTGATCACTTTCGTTGAATTGAGGTACACGGCCCACGGTTCCCCGTTGATCAGTACATGTACTGCCTGTGATCAGGTATAATTCCGAAGAATTTCCTTGACAGAGTTTCGCAGCTGGTCTAGCTGTTCTCAAACCGGAACGTCTCAAAGAAGACAACACGGAGTGAGTGAACCAGCGAATTTTAAGTCCACTGATTGATGAAAAGAGATTTGAAAAACAATCGTGTATTGCTCAATAGAAATTGTTTTTGCAATACAACGAAGGTTTTATTGAAAATCAATTATCAATCATAAAAACACCTTTTGGATTGAAAAATGAGTACACGGTCGATGTGCTAAAGAAAAAAGTTGTTAAGCACAAAGACCGGTTTTTCAAAGGTATCCGTCAATCCATAACCTGAACCAGGATTGATTCAAGAGATTGAATCGCCCCATTGTTTCTGTTCAGTTGTCACATGGTTGATCTATATAATAGATCTCACATGCCACCTACCAGGAGCTTGTTTGATGTTAGCTCCAGAAGGCTTTCCATCTTCATTGTGAATATGTAAACACATCACTCAGATGTTCTGGCAATACCACAAGGATAATGCGTAGGACTCAAGATATAATCTCTCTTTCCACATTGTGTGAAATAGAGAGTCTTCATTGAAAGTGTCCTAATGAGATTTATTGATGATCTCGTGGCTCTAGACTCAATTTTGTGCATATTTGGATCCTGTGCTGGAGACTAGGGAGAGGGTCTCCTTCTTCAATATCAACAATCTCTAAGAGAAAGTTGATAGATAATGTCGGTTCCCCGTGAGAATGAAACAAGTCCTTTTAAGAGGAACTTGAGTGGTTTGGAAAGTTGAAGTGCAGTGCGTCACTGGGTCCATGACGTCTTGTCTTCAATACCGATGTTACCATCAGTAGCATATGAAGTGAACCCGGTTTCTGCCCTAAGGTTGAATAAATGGAGGGCTATTTGTTTTCACCCTTTTCTCATTCAATTCTTTTTAATTCTTCAACCCCTTCAGTGCTTACCGAGACTTCATAGCAAGAACCTTGTTGGGTTTGTTCCAGTACTTGCTCTATCTCAGTCCGCACTCTTCCCATATCTCACTTTTCTCCTTTTATCATCATACCTAAGGACTTCTACACTAACTAGTGGATTGTCCCTGGGTAGATCCCTCCGGTTCTGGCGGATCATGGGAACACATACCTAACCTTATCATCCTTATATCACCGTACATAAAGTAAAGTTGGTCGGTCAATTTGGTATTGTTCATCTGCCATTGGAACCAATTGAAAACCATTTGAAAATCAATCCAGATACTTGTGATATATTATCAAAACATTTTGTGCCTGAATTGTTTTTGATATTTTTAGAACAGGTGCTCCCCCTCAACATGTGCATCAAATGTTTGAAATCGTTTTGCACACGGAGGCAAGAGGAAGAATTTACTTCTTTGATTACCATTTTCTAAAAGATATCAACATCACTTCCCTGATCAAATCAAGAAAATAAAGCATTTCCGGGAAGGATGAGGTTTTCATAAGTTTGCTCCCCCTCAATATGTGCCTCGAGATTAGAAAAGAGTTTTGCACATACTAGAGGGAACCTGCACATTGAGATAAATGATCACGTTTCAAATCATAGGTTTAAGATAGATGCTCCCCCTCAACATGTGCATTGAAAATTTGAAATCGTTTGTCACATGTGGGAAGGACAGCATGTACATCCTTATAGAGCCATTTACCGAATTATCAGTTTAAATCCGATTTAAATCACACATTCTCCCCCGATCACAATTATCAAATCATTTGAGATTTGTGATCTCTTATAGATTTAAATTGATTTTGAAAGCTTTTAAGGGGAATTGTGACTTGATTATGAAAGTGTTTTAACTGATAAGGATCGGATTTTAAGACTTTAAACTCCATTGATAAAATATGCATGTACATCTTTTGAAAACAATTTAATGCCAAATAACTTTTTAATTTAATTGAAATCATTCTCCCCCTCAATCAATGACATAGGTTGTTGATTGAGAGATAGAGATTTTGACAAATAAGTCCTGATGATTATCAAAAATAGGGACCGAGTTATTTTTCAAAGCAGTTAGTTTTCAGCAGATAAATGTTTATAGAATCAGAGCATTGTTTTTATGGAAAAACATGATAAAGTCTTGCTCTGTTCTTTCTTTGAAAAGCGGGTTACTGCCTGAAATGACAGTAAGCCATTGTTTCTCTTTCTCCCAAAAATATTTTTTGATTTTTTTTTTTTTTTTTTTTTTTTTTTTTTTTTTTTTTTTTTAAGAATTCAAACAACATCTAAAGTCCCGTGTCATTCTTTGAATGACATCACAAAGACCGTAGATATTATCGAACCGAGAAAAACAAGACAAATTGACAATATTTTTTGAAGATTTTTCGAATTTTTCAGATTTTTATGGATTTTGAAAGTTTTATAATTTTCTATTTGATTTTTGAGAGTTTTATAATTTTGTATTTTGTTTTTCGAATAAATATTTACAAGAGACAGATGACGATAGACCTTTACTCCTCGTCTTCCTCCGGAAGACGTTTGAGTGTTTCTGGTTGAAGGCTTTTTAAGCCAAGACGTGGAAGAATAAACTCAAAACGTTCTCTTGGAAGAGCTTTGGTGAAGATGTCTGCTAACTGATATTCAGACCTCACAAAATAGAGTTCCACCACACCTTTTTCCACTTGTTCCCTGATGAAATGATGTCGAATGTCGATATGCTTTGCTCTTGAGTGTTGAACGTTGTTGCATGAGAGAGCAATAGCACTTTTATTATCACAGTACAGAGGGATTTTGTTGAATTCAAAGCCATAGTCAGATAATTGAGATCTCATCCATAAGATTTGAGCACAACAGGATGACATGGCTATATATTCAGCCTCTGTAGAGGAAATAGAAGTACTCATTTGCTTCTTTGAAGACCAGCTCACAAGCTTATCACCCAAAAACTGAGCACCTCCAGACGTACTTCGACGTGTATCTTGACAACCTGCATGATCAGCATCTGCATAGGCCGTTAGTGACATGCCGGTGTCCTTCGGGTACCAAAGACCCATATTGATGGTTCCTTGGAGATACCGAAAGACCCATTTAACTACTTCAAGGTGCTTTTTAGTAGGCTTAGCCTGGTATCTAGCACACATGCAAACAGCGAACAAGATGTCTGGTCTACTAGCAGTGAGGTACATCAGGGATCCAATCATACTATGATATTTCGTTTGATCAATCATGATCCATGAGTGGTCCTCATCTAGTTTGGTTCGATCAATCATGGGGGTGTCAACAGGGTCACTTGAATCAAATCCAAATTTCTTTAAGATCTCTGTTGCATATTTAGATTGATTTATGAAAATGCCTCCGGGACTTTGTGAAATTTGTAATCCCAAGAAAAATGACATTTGTCCCATCATTGACATTTGAAATTTTGAACTCATTTCATTCGAAAAACGATCACATTCCATTGGGTCTGTCGAGGCAAAAATAATATCATCAACATAAATTTGAACATGAATTAAATGTTTGCCTGACTTCCTGGTGAACAATGTAGGATCAACTGCTCCTTTGCTAAATCCGGTTGATAGAAGAAACTTTGACAGTGTATCATACCATGCCCTTGGAGCTTGCTTTAAATCGTAAAGAGCCTTCTTCAAACGATAAACGTGAGTAGGATGCTCTTGATTCACAAATCCTTCAAGTTGGCTGACGTAGACGACTTCTTTAAGATCTCCGTTCAGAAATGCCGTCTTCACATCCATCTGATAGACTACCATGTTCTTACTAGCAGCATTAGCCAAAAAGATTCTGATTGCCTCGATTCGAGCAACTGGAGCAAAAGATTCTTCAAAGTCAATACCCTCCTCTTGACGGTAGCCTTTAGCAACTAATCGAGCCTTGTTCTTCAACACATCACCATGCTCATCAAGTTTCACTTTGAAGATCCATTTAAGAGCAATAATCATAGCACAGTCTGGAGCAGGTACTAACTCCCATACATCAAGTCGATCAAACTCATGAATTTCATCTTGCATGGCATTGAACCAGCTATCTTCATTCATGGCGGTTTTAACATCTTTTGGTTCGATCTTAGATAGTACGGAGTTGAAGAAGCACCATAAGGCATCGGTTGCAAGTTGTTTCCGTGTTGATACAGGACGAGAGGGATTTCCAATTATGTTATCTAGTGGATGATCGTGAGTCCATTTTCTAAGGTATTCATGTGGCAGTTGTTGAGGGACTGAGGTAGCAGAGTCGATGTCTCCTGAAGAAGATGGTTCTGATGATGATTCAGGAGCAAATATGTTTTCAAATGGAGCATCTTCAGGAGTAGCAAAGGGATTAACTTCATCATTGATGCCAGAAACAGTTCCATGATGTACATTTGAAGAATGATGATTTGTTGATGAGACGGAAGGATCAGCAGTAGGCGCTTCTTGACTTAACGATATTGAGACTGAGGGATTGACTTCATTCACAGGAATATGAGCATCCTCTGTTGTAGGGATCAACACCTCATTAGTACTTGAATCATACAGTTCATCAAACATAGGATCAAACAATTTCTTTAAATCATCTTCAGATGGAGGTACATATAGAGTTTCTTGAGAGGAGATTGGAACAAGGGATGAACCAATGGGACTGTTTTGAAGTGCGGGTCCTGAGCTGGAGTGTCCAGGAGCCATTTGACCGGTCAGCTCATCAAACGTAACGTGAATTGTTTCCATGATATTTCGGGTTCTTTTGTTGTAGATTCGGTATCCCTTTTTGTTTGGTGCATATCCTACAAATACTCCAATGTCAGCTTTAGTCCTAAGTTTGCCTAAGTCTTGACCCTCATTAGTTGGATAACACAATGCACCAAACACACGAAGAAAAGAGAGATTAGGTTTTCTGTTGTGGACAAGTTCATATGGAGTTTTTCCATGAACAGTGTGAATCAGGGAACCATTTTGTGTGTAGCATGTAGTGGCAATTGCTTCAGCCCAGAGAAACATTGGAACCTTTGAGTAAATCAGCATTGTTCTAGCGGCTTCAACAAGAGTTCGATTTCGTCTTTCAACTACACCGTTCTGTTGAGGAGTTCGTGGAACACTTCTTTGATGGCTGATTCCAGCGCTTTCATAGAATTCACTAAGTTGTTTGTTGACAAACTCAGTTCCATTGTCTGTTCTGATAATTCTGACGGTTTTGTTAAGTCGAACCTGCAGCTGTTTGATGAGTTTGATGATGATATCAGGAGTTTCATCCTTTGTCCTTAAGAACTTTACCCAGGTGAATCTAGAGTAATCATCAACCACAACTAACACATATTTCTTCCCAAAGATATTCTGCACCCTCATTGGTCCACATAAATCCATATGAATCATATGAAGAACTTCTGTGACAGAGTTAGTAGGTTTGGGTTTATGGGCATACTTCTTGCTTTTTCCCAATTGACATGCTGAACAGAGATGATCCTTTTCGTACTTTAGTCTAGGTAAGCCTACAACTAAGTCCTTTCTGGTGAGATCATTGATGGTGCCGAAGTTCAGGTGATTGAGACGACGATGCCATAACCATGACTTTGTTTTAGAAGCCTTTGACAGCAAGCAAAATGGAGAAGACTTCATCATATCTTCGATGGAGATGGTGTATAGATTAGAACCACATGAACCTCTTAAAAGTTCTTTACCATCAAGTTCTCTAACGAAGCAGGTATGTTTTCTGAAGGCTACTTCTAGATTCGAATCGCAGAATTGACCAACAAAGAACAAGTTGTGACCAAGACCTTCTACATAGTAAACTCTGGAGATAACACTTTTGCCAACAACATAGTCTCCATAACCCATAATAGCACCAAAATGATCATTCCTGAATCTAACAGTCCCGATGAATTTGCTCAAGAAGTTCATGAGCCGTGACCGGTCGCCAGTCATATGCTTGGAACAGCCTGAGTCCAGGTACCACAGAACGATTTGAACGATCTGCAGTTGAACACAGACAAGAATGGATAACTGGATAATTGGGATCCCCATGCAAGAATGGGTTCCATATGGTTAGTAACAATGGTTGGAACACCCACATCAGAAATAGAAGCATTTGTATCAGAAAATGAGGCAATGGAATCATTGTGAATAGATGCAGTACTAGTGTCTGTATTAGCCCTGTTCACAGTGTGATCACTTCTTAAGGGAATAGTTCTACCAGTAGGCATCCATTTTCTAGTGGGCATTATCTGATTAGTCTTATGACCAACAGGTATCCAATAATAGCCTATTTTACTGAATGTTCTTCCTGTGGGTTTCCACTGTTTTCTAATTTTCTTTCGTTTTTGCCTTTTAGCCTTTTTAGCATGAATTTTAGCATTAACAATATTAACTGGACAATTAACATCATTAGGCAGAACATTAACACCACATTCATGATTAGAGACAGAATTCAAGCAGACATCAATACAAGGTTTGCAAATAGTATCAGAATTCGAATTAATTACAGTACGCCTATGGCTAATACTAGCATCAACACGATTCGTTTTATTCGATTCAAACTTAAAGTTCCTAGATTGTTCTTCTACTCTTTTCCAGTGCACATTCTTAGCTTGCGAGGTCCTATCATTCCTTGTATTGTCTTGAGACTTTGACCTGCTCCCTTTAATGTCACTGATTACTCCTGTAGAGGGAATGGGAACATTAGTTGGTTTTACTATTCTTTGCATCACCTGTTTAGATGTGCTGGGATCTGAACTACATGCAGGCACACTAAGGTTCACTTTCTTGAAACTAGAAGTACAGATATTTGAACTCCTAGAAGGCACACTTGAGTTCTCTTTCTTAGCATTGACAGATCTGGAATCTGAACTACTTAAAGGTACACTATGGTTCACATTCAAAACATTGGGAATCGAATGAATATCATACTTGGCATTAGGCATCGAGCATGGAATCAAAGGATTAACTCTCTCACCTAATGACTTTGGGCATATTGTGATCAAGCATTCTAAGATTTCTTGAGATCGTTTGGCATATAAGCATGCATGTCCAATTGCATTATCATGAGGTTTCTCTAACTTATCCACTTCAACAATCTCACGCAGACATTCTAGGCAATCCTTAAGGGATGAGAAGTATGTTTGAACAGCGAGTTTGTTGTTCCTGAGATGAGGAGGGACATATTTCACAGACAAAGCATATTTATTATCAGAGTGAACCTTTGATACACCATTCTCCCCATTGGTCATGGGCATTTTCCCTGTTACCTGACTCTTCAGATTCTCAATTTCCTTTTGCAATGAAGCTATTTGTTCGTTATTTTTGTTACGAGTGACCTTTATTGATTCAAATAACTCATTGAAATGACGTTTAACCTTTTCATTTTCTTCTAGAAAACTTTCATTTTCTTTTTGTAATGCATTTACTAGGTTTTGAAGATGAAACATTTGAGAATTCTGAGAGTCTAAAGGAGGAGGCATTTGGGAGCCTGTCATATTGTTCGTTTGACCCTTTAATTGAGAGATTTGGGCTTTCAATTTTCTGATCGTGTTGCACTGAGCTTGAATCTGTTCATCACGTTTGTTAATTTGAAAAACTGCATCAAACTCTGGAGCATCTGAGGATGTCTTGATATTTGAAGTTTTGACATTTTCTTTAAGATGTTGATATTTTAGTTGTAAGTTAAAATGCTCAACCTCTAGTTTAGAAAAATGTTTAACCAAATTGTCGTGATCATCCAGTTCAATTTTCTCGTTTAGTTTAGAATTAGTTTTTTCAAGCTCAATGACACGATCATGGGAGACTTTCAGGGCAACAGATAGTTCATGAAATTGCGAAGCGTTAATAGAGCAATTTGAAGCAGTGAAAAACACATCTTGAGCAACACATTCAGTAATAAGAGTCTCATTTAATGTATGCAAGTTCTTCCTCTCAATCTCATTATATTTTAGTGCACGCTCATAGTCACTAACTTCAACAATCATTGCATCAAATTCCTTTTCCATTCCCTTAATATCAGTTTCTATCCCCTTTTTAAGACACTCAAAGTGACCTTTTAGAAGTTTAAAGAAAGGCATAACCTCAGTTAAATAACATTCTTTCATTTGTTCAAAACCCCTTTCTCCTTCAGTTATACCAGTGGGTGTGATCCTTTTCTTGCAAGTTTTCTCAAAATCAACAAATAGTTGAAATATAACGTATTGGCTAATTAAGGTCTTGCTTTTAGTGGCAATTGTTCTAGGAACAAGATGCATTGGTGTATTAGGAGGATACACAGTCGCTCTAGGCATTTTCCAAAGGGGAGGGTTTGTTTCAACAATATTTTCAGCTTTCTGCTTATCTAAATCCATTTTCCAGAAGACTTGTTCGGGAGTCAACAATGTCTGAGGCTTAAACTTGTTCATGGAAATCCAGTTTTCCTTCTTGTAGTCATGAGGAGTGATAATTATTTTTTTCTCTTTGTATTTAGGACCATTTAGTTTCTTATTCATCTTCTCCCTAGTGATTTCATCTAGTTTCTTATCATCCTCTGTGCACTCAACGCAACTAGGTTTTTGTCTAGGTTTAAGAATCTCATTGCCATCATAGATCACACTTTGAGCTGCTTTTGCTATCTTTCCGTACTCAGGGTTGGGTTTATCTATAATGGGAACACTATGCTTATCGCTTAGAATTCTATGTTTAGTGACCATGTGAGCAGTCTGAATGGTGTTTCCTTGTATGTACAACTTGTTTTCAAGTTTGTTTTTCAAAGTTTTCAGATTAGAAAAGTCTCTCAAGAGTTTTGATTCCTTTGCATTAAATTCTTGCTTAAGCATTTTCACATTTTCTTGAAGTTCTTGTTTTTGCTTAGCTGTTTTAGAAAGCTTTTCTTGCAAGGAATTTAATTCTTGTTTCAATACTTCTTCTCTAAAATTACTTTTTCTAATGACTGTACGCACTTGGTCATCCATTTCCTGCTCACGAGTGGTCAACTCAAATTTTGCACGTTGTTCATAAATAGCAACACGTTCTTTATAGGCATTTAGTTCAGAAATTACAGAATCATCAGGGGCACATGCAGTGTATTCATCAAAAACATAGTCATTGTTGACTGCAGAAGATGCATCACTTGGTACAACTTCACTTTCACTTTGTTTCACATATTGATCATATGGGACAATATCTATATTACCCATATTTTCAATATTTGATTCAATAGTTTCAGTTGATAGTACTTTGTCATGCATCTTTTGCACATCAGCATCATCGTATAGTTTTAGTACCTCTGAGATGAGTTTGTCTTTGGAAGGGCCAGTTTGTGGTGAAGAAGAGACCTTGGGAGAAACCATTGGAGAAATGCTAGCCATAAAGATTGTGTGTGCAGTAGGTCCATCATCCACATCAGAGTCGTATGCATCACAATCAGCGACTTGAAAGGCATTCTGATGATTGTGACCTATCTCCTGAATAGGCTGCTCATCCACATCTGCATCATAGGTCTTGGCATTGCTCTCAGCTAGAAACAGTAATTCCTCTTCATCCAAAGCAGCACCATTATCCTGAGCTTGTACAAGCAGCATCTTATCTCTGAAGTAATCAGCATTCTGTGGATGCTTTGGAGATGTGCAGTTCCTTGCAATGTGTCCCTCACCACCACAGTTATAACATTTGATCGGTTTAGCTTGACCTTGATTACCATTCCTTCCTCGATTCTGGTTACCAACATAACCTCTACCAGCTCCACCTCTTCCCTGATCATACTGTCTTTCCTGAACTGGTTGCCCCATAATTTTCCCATCTCTGATCAAAGCATGGTTGTGAAGATTGGAGGCGGTTCGGATCTCATTGCAGGTGTGAAGTTTGTTGGTGTGAGGTGAAAGTGTCCCGTTTTCTTTAACCATGAGTGTCAGTTGAGTGATGAAATGTTCCATGACAGCATTTGCATCAGGTTGCTTGAACCTTGGATCAGAAATGGGTTTGTGATTATCATCATTCGTGGGTACAACTTGAGAAGCATTGGTGATAATCCCATCATTTGTGAAAAAGGCAGTTGAATCATTTGTAGAGCTTGTTTCTCCCTGACCTTTGAACTGATCAAGAATCCTCTTTTCAAACATGGCATGTCTCTCATTCTGAAGGAGGAAGGCATAGAGTTGCTCATAGTTTGTATCCTTCAATCCTTTAGTGAGCTTCACAGAGGTGACAAACTTGTGCCATTCGGGATTCATGTTGTTCACAAATTTTGAGTTCAGCTGAATGTTAGGCATAGTCATCCTGATGTTCCTCATATCATTCACCAACTGTCACACCCCCAAATTACCTGTTTTGCAGCGGAGTGGAATTCCTGGGGATTGACTGTCATAGCATCACAATCACAGTTATATTGAACGACCTAAAGTGTCGTTTGGAAAATACATCGTTTGATTTAATAAAACAATCAGAGTTCACAAAGTAGGTCCCAAATGAAAATCAACTTGTGCGGAAATAAGTTTGTTACAATTCAAACGATGTTTTAAAGTACGTAAAAAGCCAAGTGAGACACGTCGTCATCGCGACTCCATGATGTGTCCAAATGCATGCCATGAAGTGAATGCCTTAGATACCTGAGATAAAACATGCTAAAAGTGTCAACACAAAGGTTGAGTGAGTTCATAGAGTTTGTGTTGAAATGTAAAGCCTTTCAAAAATCGTTTATGCAGCAAAGGCATCGTAAATCCACTCAGTTCCAAGTTCCGCCCATACAAAACTTGCAACCTGTGTGTTCACAACCCATTGCCAAATTGTATATAGTTTATGTTCAAGCCCACATCGTCAAATGAATTCACAAAATAGTGCCTAACTTAATGTATCAATAGTTACTTGATATAACAAATATGAGTGTTGATCAAATCGTTCCAAGACCGTTAGTCCATGATTGTACCAAGTCCGTTAGTACATGAATATACCAAGTCCGTTAGCCCAATGTTATACCAAGACCGTTAGCTCAACATTATCCAAGTCCGTTAGATCAATATTATACCAAGTCCGTTAGCTCAATGAATATACCAAGACCATTAGCTCAATGAATATACCAAGACCATTAGCTCAATGAATATACCAAGACCATTAGCTCAATGAATATGTTATGGAAGTTCTAAGTGTGGCAAAACTGTTACTACGCATGACTAAGAATTCAGTTCAGTTAAACATGTAGTTTCAAATAATCATGATAGTTATGAAAATAATTGAGCATGTATCTCCCCCAAAACATTTATGAAAACAAGTAAAAGCAGGGGCTATGAAACTCACTTGGTGGAATGATGCGAAGACAAAAGTGAGTACACTGAGATGTAATGTGATACGTTAATCTTGACCTATTGTGAAGGATATGACACGTAATGAGTTGCAATGTAATGTTATGCATGCATTTCGTATGTTATTTATACCATTTGCGAGTTTTGAAAAATATTACTTATCGTCGAAAAATACTCTTTTGACGTCTTGACCCTTCAAAAATGAATTTACAAGTTTTTACGTCAAAATGTCATCCTACAATGGTTTTATAATGATTTATGATCAAAATTTCACTTTTCGTCGCAAAACAATGTCGTCGGAATTTTCATGAAATTAACAAAAATGGCTTTGGAAAACTAGTCGTAAAATGGTGTACGTCGATCGTTAGAGAACGAACTCGACGGTTTTGGAAAGTTTGTATCGATATCTAGAAGTTTCAGTTCAGGAGTTTTCGTCCAAAAGGTCTCGATCATAAAGATAACAAGGGTTAAAGATGGTGATTTTGGCTAATTGTTGTGCAGGAAAATGAGTTTCGGCCAAGTTTGAGCATCCGTAATTAATTTACTATAACTCCGCTTTACAAACAGCTTGTTGTTTTGAAAAATATGGCCGGTGAACTTGATTTTACTAGAAAACATTTCGTTCCAAAAATTTTCACAACCTCGTTAAAAACTGCCGCAAACATGGTCGTTACAGCTAATGTAACACTTGTAACGTAAAAATAATATAGTTTTTCAGAAAATAATAGTTACGGCAACTTTATGAAAACGTGCATATCTTTGTCGTTTCAAATCCGTTTTCTACGTATAATATGTCCTTAGCTTCGTATCGAAGTAAACTAATATATTTTTGGCTAGTCGAAATAATTTGTGAAGCTTAAGGCTCGTTTTCGACTCGGACAAAATAGAAACAGCAAGCTGAATTTTCTGAAAAATATACGTTTCGTCGTCAAACTTTAAAAAATCCATAACTTCTTCGTGATAACTCCGTTTTATTCCGTTCAAGCGGCCACGGATTCGTTTTAAAGTATATTTTCTAAATATCAAGGCCAAAATGTCGTACCAACTGTAGGTTTTTCCAGAAAATCGAAATAAGGACAGAACATAATTTATAGTTATCGAAAATAGTTTTTCTCGGACAAAACCTATTCTAATCCCTTCAAATCAACTCCAAAACTAATCTAATCCTACCATACACCTTCTTAAGGTGTCATGGGTTCCTAATCACCATCAAGACCAATGAATACCAAGGGGATATTTATAGGATGACCAAATATGTATATATACTCTAAAATCATAAAAAAAATGGTATAAATCACATATCATGCATACTTGCTCCAAAAATGAAAAGATGAATATGAAATGATAAGGAAACATGAAAATGAAAGAAATATGCTTACAAGTGAAAATGATGAGGTGAAAGTAACAAGGTAAATCCTAAATACTCTTGGTTTTTATTTCAAAACCTAATAAAGAGTATACACTAGATTGTTTAAACACTTGGACTTGAAAAACTTTGTGATCCCTTGTAGCCCTCTTGGATGATCGGTTTGATGAAGAAGAACAACAAGGAGAGAACTTTTTAATACTAGATGAATTATTGTGAGGTGAAAGAAGTAAAGAATGAGATGAAGTGCATTTGTATACAATCAAAGCAAATTTTCAACAATCATTTATTGACAAAACCATAGGGCCGGATTTTGGGGTAATTGTTTCCCAATTTTATTTATTTTTTTTTTAAAATGTTGTATAAATAATTACTTGTACAAGTTGTAATAAAGTATAAGTAATTGTGAAAGAAAAGGTATAAGTAAAGGTAAATGAGAATTTTTGGTACAAGTAAGTTTTTAATAGGTCAAAATAGAATGTAATGAGATGATAAAAATTGTAAAAATACATTCCTTGTGAAATTTGAGTGATAAAATAATTATCGTATAATTTTTAAGAAAAACGACGTAATACTTAAACTTTAACGATTTATGTACCAAATATATTTGAAACACTAGGAAAACTAAAAATATAGTTTTTATGAACTAAATGTAAGTTTAAAAATACATCGGGATCATTTTTGAAAGTAATGGATTTAATATTCAAAATAATAACTCACGCGATAATGTTTATTAAATATAAAAATTACGCGTTAAATGTGAAATGACATGTCATGAATGAATTAATGTGATGCAAATGATGTCAATGAAATGTAGACTAATCTTAGTCCATATGAAATGTACGTGATGATATGATCATGAATTCGCCGCTAAACCTTCAAGGTTACGCGAATTTGAAACAAGTAAACCAAGTTTACTATAAATGTTGAAATAATGAGGCATAAATTGTGTCAAGAAATGACCTGAAAGTACGGGTTGTCACATTCGCCCATCCAAAAAGGAATTCAGTCCCTGAATTCAATCGTTGTTAGTCTATCGGGTTTAGGGTTTGATGTGGCAAACTTTCCCATTCTCGAGCAAAACCCTCAAAAGACTTTTTGGTAACCGATTTTTACTTAATCCCACAACTCATCAAACAAGAACTGTCATACGATTAGGCTAAATCGGTTTAGGTAACAACTTGTTTCTAGCTCGATCTTTGCAACTCATCAAACAAGAACTGTCACGTGGATCAAACTGGAAACAAGTGGTTTGAAGAAAATCTTTTGAAAATTTGGCTCGATTACGGAATTGCTTACACATATAAGCCTACTACTCCCTTCATTGCATGATTCTTCCTGAATTAGACATAGGTGATCAGGCTATGTATAATTTAGGAGTAACTATGCAATGCTTGGACTAATCGACTCATATGATGTTTGGTGTTAAGTCAACCGGTGTTAAAATTGTGATAGGGAATGACAGGGCATTCACCACATTCGAGTATGAAGAAAATAATGGAATGGGCATTAAAAGGCATCCATGTGACAATCGATATGAAATGAAAGTAAATAACTCGAAAAATATACGTATAAATCGCATGTAAAGTGAACATGCACTAATGATGAAATGATGAGATGCTATGATGATGTAGTTATAGTCTAGGGTCAATGATGCAACCTAGTTCTCTATAACTGAAGCTCTGATGCCAATCTGTCACACCCCCAAATTACCTGTTTTGCAGCGGAGTGGAATTCCTGGGGATTGACTGTCATAGCATCACAATCACAGTTATATTGAACGACCTAAAGTGTCGTTTGGAAAATACATCGTTTGATTTAATAAAACAATCAGAGTTCACAAAGTAGGTCCCAAATGAAAATCAACTTGTGCGGAAATAAGTTTGTTACAATTCAAACGATGTTTTAAAGTACGTAAAAAGCCAAGTGAGACACGTCGTCATCGCGACTCCATGATGTGTCCAAATGCATGCCATGAAGTGAATGCCTTAGATACCTGAGATAAAACATGCTAAAAGTGTCAACACAAAGGTTGAGTGAGTTCATAGAGTTTGTGTTGAAATGTAAAGCCTTTCAAAAATCGTTTATGCAGCAAAGGCATCGTAAATCCACTCAGTTCCAAGTTCCGCCCATACAAAACTTGCAACCTGTGTGTTCACAACCCATTGCCAAATTGTATATAGTTTATGTTCAAGCCCACATCGTCAAATGAATTCACAAAATAGTGCCTAACTTAATGTATCAATAGTTACTTGATATAACAAATATGAGTGTTGATCAAATCGTTCCAAGACCGTTAGTCCATGATTGTACCAAGTCCGTTAGTACATGAATATACCAAGTCCGTTAGCCCAATGTTATACCAAGACCGTTAGCTCAACATTATCCAAGTCCGTTAGATCAATATTATACCAAGTCCGTTAGCTCAATGAATATACCAAGACCATTAGCTCAATGAATATACCAAGACCATTAGCTCAATGAATATACCAAGACCATTAGCTCAATGAATATGTTATGGAAGTTCTAAGTGTGGCAAAACTGTTACTACGCATGACTAAGAATTCAGTTCAGTTAAACATGTAGTTTCAAATAATCATGATAGTTATGAAAATAATTGAGCATGTATCTCCCCCAAAACATTTATGAAAACAAGTAAAAGCAGGGGCTATGAAACTCACTTGGTGGAATGATGCGAAGACAAAAGTGAGTACACTGAGATGTAATGTGATACGTTAATCTTGACCTATTGTGAAGGATATGACACGTAATGAGTTGCAATGTAATGTTATGCATGCATTTCGTATGTTATTTATACCATTTGCGAGTTTTGAAAAATATTACTTATCGTCGAAAAATACTCTTTTGACGTCTTGACCCTTCAAAAATGACTTTACAAGTTTTTACGTCAAAATGTCATCCTACAATGGTTTTATAATGATTTATGATCAAAATTTCACTTTTCGTCGCAAAACAATGTCGTCGAAATTTTCATGAAATTAACAAAAATGGCTTTGGAAAACTAGTCGTAAAATGGTGTACGTCGATCGTTAGAGAACGAACTCGACGGTTTTGGAAAGTTTGTATCGATATCTAGAAGTTTCAGTTCAGGAGTTTTCGTCCAAAAGGTCTCGATCATAAAGATAACAAGGGTTAAAGATGGTGATTTTGGCTAATTGTTGTGCAGGAAAATGAGTTTCGGCCAAGTTTGAGCATCCGTAATTAATTTACTATAACTCCGCTTTACAAACAGCTTGTTGTTTTGAAAAATATGGCCGGTGAACTTGATTTTACTAGAAAACATTTCGTTCCAAAAAGTTTCACAACCTCGTTAAAAACTGCCGCAAACATGGTCGTTACAGCTAATGTAACACTTGTAACGTAAAAATAATATAGTTTTTCAGAAAATAATAGTTACGGCAACTTTATGAAAACGTGCATATCTTTGTCGTTTCAAATCCGTTTTCTACGTATAATATGTCCTTAGCTTCGTATCGAAGTAAACTAATATATTTTTGGCTAGTCGAAATAATTTGTGAAGCTTAAGGCTCGTTTTCGACTCGGACAAAATAGAAACAGCAAGCTGAATTTTCTGAAAAATATACGTTTCGTCGTCAAACTTTAAAAAATCCATAACTTCTTCGTTATAACTCCGTTTTATTCCGTTCAAGCGGCCACGGATTCGTTTTAAAGTATATTTTCTAAATATCAAGGCCAAAATGTCGTACCAACTGTAGGTTTTTCCAGAAAATCGAAATAAGGACAGAACATAATTTATAGTTATCGAAAATAGTTTTTCTCGGACAAAACCTATTCTAATCCCTTCAAATCAACTCCAAAACTAATCTAATCCTACCATACACCTTCTTAAGGTGTCATGGGTTCCTAATCACCATCAAGACCAATGAATACCAAGGGGATATTTATAGGATGACCAAATATGTATATATACTCTAAAATCATAAAAAAAATGGTATAAATCACATATCATGCATACTTGCTCCAAAAATGAAAAGATGAATATGAAATGATAAGGAAACATGAAAATGAAAGAAATATGCTTACAAGTGAAAATGATGAGGTGAAAGTAACAAGGTAAATCCTAAATACTCTTGGTTTTTATTTCAAAACCTAATAAAGAGTATACACTAGATTGTTTAAACACTTGGACTTGAAAAACTTTGTGATCCCTTGTAGCCCTCTTGGATGATCGGTTTGATGAAGAAGAACAACAAGGAGAGAACTTTTTAATACTAGATGAATTATTGTGAGGTGAAAGAAGTAAAGAATGAGATGAAGTGCATTTGTATACAATCAAAGCAAATTTTCAACAATCATTTATTGACAAAACCATAGGGCCGGATTTTGGGGTAATTGTTTCCCAATTTTTTTTTTTTTTTTTTTTTAAAATGTTGTATAAATAATTACTTGTACAAGTTGTAATAAAGTATAAGTAATTGTGAAAGAAAAGGTATAAGTAAAGGTAAATGAGAATTTTTGGTACAAGTAAGTTTTTAATAGGTCAAAATAGAATGTAATGAGATGATAAAAATTGTAAAAATACATTCCTTGTGAAATTTGAGTGATAAAATAATTATCGTATAATTTTTAAGAAAAACGACGTAATACTTAAACTTTAACGATTTATGTACCAAATATATTTGAAACACTAGGAAAACTAAAAATATAGTTTTTATGAACTAAATGTAAGTTTAAAAATACATCGGGATCATTTTTGAAAGTAATGGATTTAATATTCAAAATAATAACTCACGCGATAATGTTTATTAAATATAAAAATTACGCGTTAAATGTGAAATGACATGTCATGAATGAATTAATGTGATGCAAATGATGTCAATGAAATGTAGACTAATCTTAGTCCATATGAAATGTACGTGATGATATGATCATGAATTCGCCGCTAAACCTTCAAGGTTACGCGAATTTGAAACAAGTAAACCAAGTTTACTATAAATGTTGAAATAATGAGGCATAAATTGTGTCAAGAAATGACCTGAAAGTACGGGTTGTCACACCAACTTATGAAATCTCACATAGTACTCATAGATACTCTCATCTGGTTTCATCTTGAAGTGTTCAAATTCGTCGTAGAGTTGTGATTCTCTGTCTTCCATAGTTAATTCAGAACCTGAGAGAAGCATCTTGACATTATCCCATACTGCCTTTGCTTCGGTGTTGTGATTGATCAGCTTGTAGATGTCTTTAGGAAGACCTTGAAGAACAATGTTAGAAGCCCTGATATCTGCATCGAATCTCTTTTTCTCCTTATCATCAAGCTCATCATACATTTTAGGTCTGTCCATTCCGTAAATAGGAGTTCCATCTTCATTAGTATCAAGTATATCTCTAGTCGTCTCAACTCGATACGGTCCTTCATCAATGGATTTGAGAATGTTGACACCATTTTCCTTTCCAAGGCAGTACAATCTGATTCGTTGAGCCCAAGAATCGTAGTCAGTTCTGTCAAGCATGGGTGGACGAGTATCTGACCCAGCTGCTTGAACATCCTCGGAAACAGTGGAGATGATAGTAGGAACGTTGGTAGACATGTTAACAGATTATACGGGATTTTATAACTCTATGATTAAACTGGGAAATAGATTCTTTCACGGGATTTTACTAAATCAAGAGAAAACCGTAAACAATCACTCAAGTCGCTAGAAGATAATGCACTAAGTCGCTAACACCTAATTCGCTACACCCCCAAGTCGCTAAAGTCCCAAGTCGCTAGACAAATGCAAGTCGCTAAGTAGTAACTCGCTAAGCCTCAAGTCTCTAGCAAAATTTTGGCAGCAATTCGCTACTCAAGACGCTAAAGATTCAAGTCGCTAAAGAGCAACTCGCTATAGACCAAGTCGCTACCACCAAGTCGCTACCCGTAGTGGAGAGTCCACTACTTGTACTGTTAATTGCTAGGTCTAAGTCGCTAACTCCAAAACTGTAACTCGCTACAAAATTGTGAAGCAAGTCGCTACGAAGAAAGAAATCCGTATATCAAGTCGCTAGCAAGAAAACCACATAAACATCACTTTTTAATCCAAAAACAACCCAACCAAGATGATTCAAGCTTACCAAATGAAAACCTAAACACTTGTGATGATTCTAAACATAAAAGTACTAACAAAATCCAAGCTTTAACACAAGAAATCAACCAAATGATGCACAAACCACTAAAATTTTTCAAACTCAAAAACCACCTAAAAGCCACTAAAAATCCAAAGATGTGCAAGATATGATCTAACCATGGCTCTTGATACCAATTGTAGGATATTAGTTTTCACATACACATCAAACCATAACACAAAGTGGCGTATAAATGGAATTCTAGAGAGAGAAAGTTAGAGGTTTAGGGAACTTAGTGAGAGAAAGTGAAAGATATTATTATGAGCTCCAACTCTCTACCTTGGGAGGTAGAGAGTATATATAGTCTTACATAAATCGCCACACTTCGGGCTGTGGATCAGGCATACAGTGGGTAAAGACCCGTCCGTCCTCCACGGTGTTACTTAACTAAATACTACTTAACTTAAAAGAACTACGACTACGAGCTTTCTAACGATTACATATACTTGAGGTGACCGACACTTTAATACCTGGAATTTCTAATTCCTAACATCATCTTTACATGGATTTTCTTCTAAGAGCCGTTGGTTGACATCTTCACTCGGATTGATGAGTGTATCGACAAAGTGCTTCCGATTAATGCTTCACGTATACATCAACATGATGATTCTGAACAATCTCTCGGTTCTTGTTTGATGTGATGGGTAGTTTGGTGTTACCATCTTGTGTGTTCGTTGCGGCCTGATTGCTGATTTCCTTGATGAACATCTTTTTGTTCTTGTTTGATTGGGAGGGATTTTAGTTAAGGGGATTTGCAAGATGTAAGTTAATTGGGATGCTTTTTGGTGTGAGTTGAAGATGTTAACTATCTATTCCCCAACTGCACAATCTTGAAGAAGGTCGAGTCTACAGTCTGTTCTAAATTTTCTGCTGCATGTTAGAAGACTAAAGACGAGTTGCATTTGATTATCCAAAGACTTCTTCATATTCCGGGAATTGTCAGTTTAGGGGAGAGCACTAATTGGGGGAGGGTGAAATGTCTGATTTAATCCCCAATTAGACTTGCTCACATTATTCAGCATGTTGATTCTCACAAAGACTTCAAGCGTTCTTCTCAAATGATTTCTAGTATTTAGGCTTTCAAAGAGTTGCTGATTCTGAAGTGTCAAAACCAGCAAGGGGGAAGGAGACACGTATCTAAACGCGAGTAAACTTTGATGAACTTAATACTTCTAAGTGATTGAAGATATCCCGGGAAGACAAATGTTATTACCACAGAGAAACTCAAGGTTTGACTCATGGCGAGTAAACTTGATGAACTTAATACTTCTAAGTGATTGAAGTTATCCCGGGAAAATAAATGTCATGACCGCAGAGAAACTCAAGGTTTTACTCATCAAGGCGTTTAGTGTTCTTATTCCAACTATGTGGGGGAAGAGATGGAAGAGTTAGTTTCTGAAGATGAAAGAGGTACACAAGTGTGTGATGATTTTGATGTTATCACAATCATCAGGGGAGAGAGATTGTGTACATTGGGGATGCTCAACTGTTTTACTTGAGGGCTTAATCAGTGATTCAGAGATATAATCACTTATTCCGGTGTTGACATCCGCAGAGATTGTCACCCGCAGAGATAATCAGTGATTCGGCCTGCTTCTTCAAATGTTATCGGTTACTCTCTCTTTGGGCATTCGGGTACTTCGGGTTCTTGAGCTTCATTCACTTTCTTCAGGGGGAGATAAAAGTATACATCGGGGTTATTCTTTGGCTATTGGACTTAATCTGCTACTTCGATGGTATAAGTTTCTTTGTCTTCGGGTATGTGTATTCGGGTTCGTGAGCTCTATTCTAAGAGACTGACTGCATCAATTCATCTACTTGGGGGAAGAGTTATCTTGACACCTTTTGGAATGGATTGCTTCAGAATTCAGTGGAAAAGGAATTTGAGAAGAGTTATTTAAGCGTGGGATGAAACGTTGCTGTTATTCTATTGGATGATATAACCCCGAACGATGAATCACGGTGATTATTCTTAATAGGAGCAGCAAGTTCGATGATAATGGTGTGCTTCTTTGTGCACCTGGCTAAGGGAAGCTTGAAAGAAAGCTTTGAATCTGCTCAGCTAAAGGATTTTCGGTTTGGGGGGAAGCTGCCAAAGTCTCACTTTCAGATGGTTCAATTTCTCTCATTCAAGAGCCTCGAAAGCTTTGGTGGTGAATGTTTAAGAGTTGATGACTTCTATCTTCTACGACGTGCTGCTCGATATCCTTATCTCGGTACTCGTATCATCATCTTCTTAAACTATATCATCTACTCTATCTTTGTATATATTTATCTGAAAAACTAAATACAAAAATATAAAACCAGCAAAACAAAATAGAAAAATATAAAACCTTCAAAAACCCATAAAAATCAAAAATTTGAAAAAGACCAAAAATATGTTTTCTCAAGACATGTCTTCTGGTATCGATAACATCTACGGTCTTAGAAATGTCATTCAATAATGGCACGGGACTTTAGATGAAGTTCGAGCAGGAGGTGTAAATATTTTTTTCTAAACATGTCACAAACTATGGCTTACAGTTAATTCAGACTGTAACCCGCGCTTCAAATGATGGCTTACAGTTATTTCAGACTGTGACCCGTGCTTAAACTATGGCTTGCTATTATTTCAGATAGCAACCCGTTCTTCAAGAAAGGAAAGTGCTGCGCTAAACCATTTTTCAAAATTTGTGCACTTATCCTAAAACAAAACAAGGAAAGCATGTCGTCAAAAAGACTATTGTTTCTACACAAATGTTTTTCCGTCTATAATTCTTCAGAAAAATATTTGTTGTTTTTCAAAAATGGTGGTAAATGAGTTGCTTGAAAATCAGTCTAATTCAGAGTTTTCGAAATAAATTGATAACTCAATCAATGACTTCAACGCTTTTAAAATTTTCAAAAATTGAGTCATTGATTGAGGGGGATAATGTTTTCAAATCTATATCATCTAACGGGCTTTCTTAATTATCCTACGTGCTTAATTAAAAATGATATTTGCCTATGTCGAAGGACTAGGAATTTAGGATATGATTGTTAGGATTAGATGATTATAGTTTGATGAAACACATTGTTCCCATACCTTATATGAACTGATTGTTATGTTGGATTGACTTTTATTAGTCGATTGCTGTTTGGGTGATGTCGACCACCATATATCTGTATGTGTGTTCACTAACGTATGCAGGTATATTGGTATATAAGAATGTTCCCAATCCGGATCCCACAATTGAAGATGATTGGATGCCGCAAGGAAAGGGTAACGATATCTTGGGTTGACAAATGAAGAAACGGAGCTTAATTGGACTTCTATGGAGAGTTGGCATGGAAAAATGCAACGTAAGAGGTTTCACTGCATCAACAGATGGTTTTCTTCATCAGCAAATGAAGAAACGGAGCTTAATTTGACCTCAGTTGGCATTAAAATGCAACGTAAGAAGTTTCACTGCATCAGCAGACGGTTTTTCTTCCAAGCTCTACAGCAACAACATAAGCTTCTCAACCACTTAACGTATCTTGTGCAGGATAATTTGTGATGATACCATTTTTTTTAAACAATTTTTAAACAATATTGTTTTGAAAAATGGAAAAATATTGGTTTTGAAAATATACTGGACTTAAGTTTGAATATCACCGGGCTTCATCTTATCAAAACTTAAGTCACTTAATCATCGACTACGGTCATCGATTGAGGGAGAGAGTGATTTAAAATAAAATATTTTCAATCTATATTTATTCATAAAAGGTCCGGTTTGTACGAAACAAAGTGGTGATCTAAAGATTTAATGTTATGTCATGGTATGATTTCCTTTAAAACTCAAAGATCTGTCAAAATGAAATTTTTTCTGTTCTTGTTTGACTGTGAAATTGTTTTATTTTACTAAAAGATCTCTTAAAACAATCATACTTGACACTAACAATCTTTAATGTCTTAAAATGGTCCTTATATGTCATTTTTCAAAATCAAATCTTGCCACGTCTTTCCCCAAAATTTTCTAAATTATTTAAAATCTTTTGGGATCACTAATCTCAAATGGTTTGAAATCTTTGATCGGGTGAGAGATCGTGATTTAAATCTCAAATCTGTTTTAATGGAATTGGTTTTAGTCCTTCAAAGGCACTCCTGCCTCCATGTGCCAAATGATTTCAATATACATAATGCACATGTTGAGGGGGAGCATTTATCCAAAAACTAGACGAGTTTTTAAATCAGGCACATTTTCTCCTATGTTTTATAAACCTTATTAAATCACTTGGGATCCAAAATCTCAAAGGGTTTGATATTTTTGATCGGGGGAGAATTTGTGATTTAATAATGAAATTTGATTAAAGTTGATCGTTTTGATTCAGTTGTGCAGGCTGCTCTCTCATATGTGCTAAACGCTTTTGAATCTCGAAGCATATATTGAGGGGGAGCATTTTAAAAGAAAAGAAACTATTAAGGTGCAAATGCTTTTATGTTTTAACATAAAGTACCTTGATTGAGTTATAAATGGTTTCTTAATGGCTTGTGTGATCGTAAATGTGCTTCAAAAGAACTCTTGCCTCTATGTGATAAAATGATTTCAAATATGCTACGCACATATTGAGGGGGAGAATTTACCAAGAAAATCAAATGGCTTTTTCTATGAAAATTGTGATCATGAAATTATTTCAAAGAAATTATTTCAAAGAACTCTTGCCTCCATGTGCTCAACAATTTCAAATCATATGCATATGTTGAGGGGGAGCATTTCTAAATGATCAAAACAATTAAGGTACAAAATGCTTTGATTTTATATCACAAGTACCTTGATTGATTTTTCCAAATGATTTTTCAATTGGTTTTCAGGAAGAATGAACAATACCAAAAGACCGACCAATTTACTTTATGCATGGAGTTATAAGGATGGTTAGGTTAGGTATTTGTTCCCACGATCCGCCAGAATCGGAGGGATCTACCCAGGGACAATCCACTAGATAGTGTAGTGTCTTTAGGTATATTGAAAAAAAAAGGAGAAAAGTGAGATATGGGAAGAGTGCGGACTGAGATAGAGCTAGAACTGGAATAAACCCAACAAGGTTCTAGTAATGAAGTCTCGATAAGCACTGAAGGGGTTAAAGAATGAAAAAGAAATGAATGAGAAAAGGGTGAAAAGAAATAGCCCTCCAATAATTCAACCTTAGGGCAGTAACCGGGTTCAATACATATGCTACTAGTGGTTACTAAGGTAACACTGGTATTGAAGACAAGACGTCATGGACCCAGTGACGCACTGCACTACAACTTCCCAAGCCACTCAAGTTCCTCTTAAAAGGGCTTGTTTCATTCTCACGGGGAACCGACATAATCTATCGACTTTCTCTTAGAGATTGTTGATATTGAAGAAGGAGACCCTCTCCCTAGTCTCCGGCACAGGAACCAAATATGCACAATTGAGTCTAGAGCCAAGAGATCATCCACAATATCTCGTTAGGACACTATATTAATGAAGACTTGCTGTTTCACACAATGTGGAAAGTAAGATTATATATTAAGAGTCCTACGCATTATCCTTGTGGTATTGCCAGAACATCCAAGTGATATGTAAAAATATTCACAATGAAGATGGAAATCCTTCTAGAGCCAACATCAAACAAGCTCTTGGTGGGTGACATGTGAGATTTTTTCTAAAGATCAAGCTTGTGACAACTGGACAGAAACGAAGGGGCGATTCACTCTTGAATCAACCTTGGTCCAGGAATGGAATTGACGAATGCTTTTGGAAAAACCGTTCGATGTGCAAATCTTCTTTTCTCTAGCGCATCGAATGTGTATTCATATTTTCAAACACAAAAAGTATCTCTGATTGAAAAATACTTTTAGAAAAACCGTTCGATGTGCTAATCTCTTCTTTTCACTAGCACATCGAATGTGTACTCATTCTCTAATACAAAAAGCATTTTGATTGAAAATTGATCTTTCTCATAAAACCTTCGTCGTATTGCAAAACTCTTTCTTCAAGCAATACACGATTGTTTTTCAAATCAATTTTTCATCAATCAGTGAATCTCAATTCGCTGGTTCACTCACTCCGTGTTGTCTTCTTTGAGACGTTCCGGTTTGAGAACAGCTAGAGCAGCTGCGAAACCCTGTCAAGGAGATTCTTAGGAATCCTACCTGATCACAGGCAGCACTTGCACTGATCAACGGAGAACCGTAGGCCGTGTACCTCAATTCAACGAAAGTGATCAAAGATACTTTCGTGCGCTTTATTGCTAACTGTTGTTTGCAGGTACATTTGGACGATTGCAGCTGATCAGAATTGAGAAGTCAATCCAAAGCCGCATGCTCACAGCATCCACTCTTAATTGAAGAAATCATGACTTGTGCATATCTACAGAACCTGGCTCTGATATTTTTATACTATGCTTCTGCTACGCTGCTGCAAATATCATGAACCAGTAAAGCTTCCACTACTCTGATGAAAAGATGTCATGATCCAAAAAGTGTGAGCTTGTCGGTCCGAAAGTCACAACTTCACATGATGACAACACAATAAAGGGTGATCCAGAGATTTATTATGGCTGATGATCTCAATTAAAGCTCGAAGATCATCAAAGATGTGGATCAGTATAAAGGCCTCCACTTAAAGTACAAAGTTATCGGACTTTAAAGAATCGCTGCTAAAGCACAAGGATGCAGATTTTGAAGAATTAATTGTCTACGAGCTCAAGACTAAAGATTAAATCGAATGCTAGGATTCGAAATGTAAAACGTGGGGTGACCTCCCTTAGGGGGAGATTGTTAGGAATTAGAAAATTCCATAGTGAAGTATCGGTCACCCCAAATATAATCTAGCATAAGTTAGCTCGTAGACATTACGTTATTTACTAGTTATTTAGTTAGTTCTTTAGTTTAGTGCAACACCGTGGAGGAAGGACGGGTCTTTACCCACTGTATGCCTGATCCACAGTCCGAAGGAGGACGTTTATTGTGTAACTATAAATACCCTCTACCTCCCAAGGTAGAGGGTTGGACCTTTCAATCTAATATTCTTTCTTTTGCTACTTTCTCTCTCTAGAAAGGCTCTCACACTACTTTCTCTCTCTAAATTACTTCATCTCATTCGAACCATACTTTGATTTGTTATGTGTTTATGAAAACCAATATGTTACAGTGGTTTTCGTTATACGTGGGATAACTTAACAGTTATACGTGAAGTCTAAAAGTTACGCGATTTAAGCAAAAATATAAAACGTAAAAGGTTAATTTCTTTATGCTCAAAGGAGGAGGGAAATATGGTTGACTTTTCCAAAAAATGTAAAAGTGTCAAAACATCTTAGAAAACATAGTGCAGGAATGGTTAAGTCTGGGTCTAAGTAGAATTGTTTAAAACGTAAGTTTAGTCTCGTACAGCTCAGGGTTTATTTGGTAACATTTAAATGAAATCTTAAAAATTCTCTAATTGATTATGAGTGATCTAAAAATTAATCTGATGTGAGGAAAATTGTCAGAGTTGAGTTTCGTTATGCGCGGGATGTTTAAATGGTGTTCCGACCAAAACGAAACTTTAAGACGATGTTTTCTTAATAACTTTTGCGAAGATGATCTAACGATTGTCAAACTCTCAGGTTTTTAGTAAAATAAATTAACTTACGAGAATGTGAAATAAAATTTTTACGGGATGAATAGTGAAAGTGAATAGTAACTTTTCAAAAAAATGAAAAGTAACCTGAAAATGCGAGTTGTTACAGTATTCACCACACCACCCATAGGTGGTGTCAATTCTCATCTATCTAAAGGTAACTACAAAACAGGTTTTTCATCAGAATCATTTGAATCATCAACCTTGATGAAGAAACTAGTAGGAGCCTGTAGATCAAATACCATAGAACTCCTTTTCTTAGCTAGACTCTTATGTCTTCTTCCAGGAGTGGAATAAGGAGAAGAAGCACTAGACCCAATAACATCAGGAGTAGGGATCACTGGTGTACCATCAGGAGAATCAACAACCTCCTTATCAGTGGAAACAGGCTGTGGGGTTGGTGATGGATTAGCAGAAATAGGAACACCATCAGTAGAAATGTTCTGAGGTTCATGGAATGGGTTTATCACCATCAGTAGGAATAGATGTATTTACATTAGTGGGAACAGGTGGAACATCTTCAGCAGAAACAAGCTCAGGAATATCAAAAGGATTCCTTGGAGTATCTTCAGGAGGAATACTCTGAGTCTCTGCAGCAGGAATAGGTGTTTCTGCTGGTATGTCCAGAGGTGTCACCATGGGTGTGTCCACTGGTGTTGAGTCCTTAGCAATGTCATCTTGTGAACTTGGGATCTCTTCACTAATAACTGTGGAATTTGGAGTAAGGTCTTCAAGATGAACATAAATACCTTCAGTAGAAACTGGAATGTCATCAGTGGCATCAGTAAACTTCAATCTCTTAGTCTCAGGCCCTTCCAAAGTAGATTGAGGTCTTTTCAACCTTTCACAGGGATTGATGCCATCTCTTTCCAATATTTTGAGAATTTTCTCATATTCTATCTTCAACTGTTCATCTGTTAAGTTCTTCACATATGCCATAGTCCATGTTGGAATCACTCCTAAACCTTAATTCAAGTGTTAGTTTCTCATATGTAATAGGTAGCTTATTATGGCCTTTATATTTGTTTAAGGTCAAGCTTATGTAGAAGGCCCATAAGCTTAGGCCCATGTCCAATAAGGAAAAGGGAAGGAGTGGGAGTGTTGCCCTAGCTCCTTGCCTATAAATAGTCTTGTATAACCCTTACTTGAGGGTTGGTTGTTCAATTTATTCTCTCCATTTACACTCTACGCATAACCGTCCTTAGTATAACGTGTGTGTGGGTTTGTTTATTGTTCAACCGCCTTTATCTTTTTCTATTAAGCTTGTGTTGTAAAACTAGTGACCTAACAGTGGTATCAATCGCCTAACTAGTTGGGTGAATCGTTATTTCTTGAAGTGGGTTTTTGGTCCTACGCGTAGAATAACGTGATACTTTGGTTCGCTTAAAAACTTGTTTTTTACACTTTTTAATCCAAGATTCTTGTACTTTCAACGTTTTAAGGTGTTAAAATACTTGTTTTTGGCAAAAAGTTTCAACCTTTACGCGTGGATCTACGATTTTAAGCTTGTTTTTGAACGAGGGTGTGAACCTACGCATAACTGTTTTAGGAGTTTTGGTTCATCAAGTTTCACACTTTTGTATTATTTTGGTGATATTGAAGCTATCTAATTACAAAATTCTGGTTTAGAAACATCTTTGGGCATAATCAATTTTACGAGTAAGATTACGCGTATCAAAACCCTAATCTTACGCGTAACTTTATCCGTGGTTTGATCTTCATTTTCGTGGTTTACTCTGTGTTTTCTTGCTTGGATAAGCCTGAAAATACGTCGACTTTGGATATCTTTTGCACTGTGATAGTGTAAAAGATCATTTGGGCACAACCCTAAACTTACGCATAAGCATAAAGCTTACGCGTAGATATCCTACGCATAAGCCTAGTCTTACGCATAAGGTAATCCTACGCCTAACTTTCTACGCCTAACTTTGTGTCTACGCCTAACTTTAGAGTCTTTTTCCTACTTACGCGTAAGCTAAACCTACGCGTAACTCTTGATTGTTACGCGTACTTTTGGTGTTTTTACACATAAGTGTTACTTGGCTATTGTGATTTCTACGCCTAAGGATACTTCATCAACAACGGTTCATTCAACTACAAAGATCCATTTTATAACACAAGTTTATCAACATGTCACAACCACCATACTCTAACTATTTCCCTTACACTTATTCTCAACGACAACAACAACTAAGTCCACAACATCAACAATGGAATCAACAACAAGAAATTTATCAACAACAATTTAATCAACAACATACTCCACAACTTGGTGCAATTCCACCACCTCAAATGGTTCAAACACCACCAAGTCTTCAAGTTCAAGCCTACACAAATGAATTCAATCAACATCCATCAAGGAACACTATGAAGGAACCCACTTGGTTTGCAAAGATGTGTGAAGCTTTAAGCAGCCAACAATCAATTCATGAGGCTGGATCACTTGATAGACCTCCAATGCTCACTCCAGGAAACTACGATCAATGGGTGATAAGGTTCTTTAGGTTTTGTAATCAGAAGAAGCCACATGGAAAGTTCTTAAAAAAGGTTATCTTGGAAGGTCCATTTGAGATGCCTAATGTCATTGTACCCGGAGATCCTAATGCTAATCCACCAAGAGATGAACAATCAAACATTGCTACTGTTGCAGACTTGAATCCAGAAGAACTTCTACACTATGAAGCTGATGAGCTTGCAATGCAATATATCCTTTTAGGATTACCAAACCCAATTCTTCGAAGTGTTGATGCTCAAAAGGCTGCAAATAAAATGTGGGAACATATTTGATGACGTACCCTCCGATCAGGTCGAAGGACCCCCATTCGGCCTCAGTCGAAATTGCATTACGAAGACCTAAGTCTTTCTTCATAAGTCATGGGTGGCGTAAAACCATTCATCATTGACATGGTTACCAGTTGGGAATCTGCCAGCCGAAGGCCTATGCCCTTCGGTGTCTTCCCTTGAAGATGCCAAGACAAATAAGAACCTTGACTTGGTCTTCCCCCACGTTCCCACTATGTCCTTAGCTTTCCCTCCAAGTCCGAGATAGTGGGGATGAAGCCCTAGCGGTTACCATAAATCAGGGGACGCCCCCATGATCTCCTGAACGTGTGCTAACACTCTCCAAGCTGTTTTCATCATCTATAAATAGGTTGGACGAGTCATTTAAATGGTATGTTCACTAAACATAGTAATTCACATACACCATATTATCCATAACTCATATCACATACTTATTCACACGCCGGAGGTGGTTCGCAGGGCCCAACCCCTGCGCAATCACTTAACGAAGTGTCTACTATTTCTTATTGCAGATTGACTACAAGTTTGGCGCAAGCATATCACCCCTCATACCCTTCGATCACCATCGAAGGCCTGGTCGTACGAATTATTGAACAATCAATATTCATCTACTTATGGAAGGATCTGCACTCAATCAGGAAGATATGGAATCCAAAATTTACTTGGCTTATGAACACTTCATGATTGAACCTGGAGAGACACTAGAGTCTTATCATCATCGATTCTCAGAAATCATCAATGATTTGGATAAACACAACATCATCATGCCAAGAATTGCAGTGAATACTAAGTTCCTGAGTTGCCTTGGTCCTGAATGGGAGAAGTATGTCATTTTTCTCCGTCAAGCGAAGAATATGCATCATTCTACATATGGATTGTTGTACGATTACTTGAAGCCTCATGAAAAGGAATTTGATAGGGAAAGGATTCTCCGTGCTCAAATTGCTTCAACGACAACTCCGGAAAATCAACAACTTGCCTTGTATGCTCAAAACAGTTATCCTCCTCAACAAGCAACTCAACCAACTGCCACTATCACACCAAATGATCAATCACAGCAACCTCAACAAAATTAATTGGTTCCTTACAACAATAACAATGATCAAGCACTTCATAGTCAAACTAATGAGGAATCCGATCCTTTTGAAGCACTACAACAAGGATTTGTTATGATTGCTAATGCTTTTAGCCGTTATACCAACAAATCCAACAATCGTATTCGATCCTCATCTAACACACGCAATCAGGCTGTTGTGAACAATGGACGAGTTGAAGTTCAGAATCGTGGTTATGGTCGTCAGATGGGCGGTGGTAAAGGGTTTAATGCTATGGGTAGGAATAACAACAGAGCTCAAGTGGTGGAACAGGGAAATGCTCAGAATGGGTTGAATGGTCTTCGATGCTACAATTGCAATGAGAAGGGACACCTGGCTAATGCATGCCCAAAGCCGAGGACTAAGGGCAGTGCTTATTTCAAAGAGGCTCTTCTTTTGGCTCTTAAGGATGAAGCTGGTGGAACTCTCACAAACAAAGAACATAGTTTTATGGCAGATGCAGACTCAGATGATGATATGGAGGACTTGCAGGCCAATGCAGCTGTTATGTTGATGGCTAATATGCATGAGTTACACATGAGTGACACAGGCCCAGTGTATGACACTGATGGCTTGTCTCAGGTGATACAGATCATTCTCTGGATTGTTGATAGCGGATGTTCCCGGCACATGACAAGCAACCTTAAACTGTTATCAAACTTTATTGCAAAGTTCATTGGCACTGTCAGATTCAGGAATGATCACTTCGCAGCTATCATGGGCTACGGAGACTATATCAATGGGAACATCGAAATTAGCAGGGTTTACTATGTGGAAGGCCTCAGTCATAATCTGTTTTCAGTAGGTCAGTTCTGTGATGGAGATTTGGAGGTTGCTTTCAGGGAGAAATCTTGTTTCATTCGTGATCTACAAGGAAACGACCTTATGTCTGGCTCGCGTAACTCAAGTCTTTACACTATCTCTATGCAAGACATGGTTTCATCATCTCCCATATGCTTACTTTCAAAGCCAACATCAACAAAATCCTGGCTATGGCACCGTCGTCTCTCACATCTAAACTTTCAAACCATCACCAACCTTGCTCGACACAAACTAGTTGAGGGACTCCCACGATTCCGGTATTCAAAAGATCACCTTTGCTCAGCTTGTGAACAAGGGAAAAGCACTCGTGCTCATTTTCCTTCAAAGGTGGAACACAGCTCTCAGCATGTGCTTCATCTTCTTCATATGGATTTGTGTGGCCCGATGCGCGTGCAAACGATCAATGGCAAACGCTACATCTTAGTAATTGTTGATGACTACTCACGATGGACTTGGGTCTACTTTCTTCAAAGAAAAGACCAAGCTCCACAGATGATCATCACCTTTCTCACGAAAATACAGGTTCAGTTCTGAAACACCGTCAGACAAATCAGAACAGACAAAGGAACTGAATTTGTTAACCAAACCCTTCGTGACTTTTATGAGAAAGTGGGAATTCAGCATCAGACATCTATTACACGTACACCAGAACAAAACGGAGTTGTTGAAAGACGAAACCGAACGTTAGTGGAAGCTGCAAGAACAATGTTAATCAATGCTAAACTTCCAGATTACTTATGGGCTGAAGCTGTATCTACTGCATGCTATACTCAAAACCGTTCTATGATTACTAAACGCCACAACAAAACATCGTTTGAGCTTCTCCACAACCATAAACCGAATCGCAAACACTTTCATGTATTTGGATCCCTTTGCTATCCGAATAATGATCGTGATGATTTTTGAAAGCTCAAAGCCAAAGCTGACATTGGAGTCTTCATTGGATATTGTGAGAATTCTAAAGGTTACCGGATCTGGAATCGTCGTACAAAACAAGTTATGGAAACGATTCATGCTCATTTTGATGAACTTACGGAAATGGCTTCTAAGTATAACAGCTTAGAACCCGGTCACAACCGTTTAAACTTCCCTCAACCCCCATCATCAGCTGAACAAAGCCCCAGCTTACTCGTCAACAAATGGAAAGGTTATTTGCTCCGCTGTTCAGTGACGATATTGATGAACGTGCTCCAGGTGTATCCGCTGTTTCCGCTGCTCAACCTGATACTACTATTATACCTGATACACCTGCTACAACAACTACTGTTGAAGAAGCACCACCAGTTCACTCCACCACAACAGTTGAACAAACCGCTTCCAACAATGATGATCCAGCTGATGATATTCTAAATGAAGTACCCCCACCTGCAGATTTTGATCCAAATGCGTTCTTTAACCCGTTTGCTAATGACACTGTTGCACCTGATGTCGCGGAATCATCAACAAACCATTTGAATCCTCAGAATCTGCACAATGTATACCAACATCAACCCTCTACACATCGATGGACAAAAGACCATCCTCTGGCAAATATTATTGGCCACCCGAATCAACCAGTCGTTACGAGACAACGTCTTCACACAGATGGTGAACACTGCATTTATGCACTCACTGTCTGCCAATCTGAGCCTAAAAACATTAAAGACGCAATGACAAAAGACAACTGGATTGAATCCATGCAAGAAGAACTCAACCAATTCAAACGTCTTGAAGTATGGGAACTGGTTGAAAGACCAACAGGGGTCTACGTCATTGGTCTCAAATGGATTTGGAAAAACAAATTGGATGCTGAAGGGAACGTAATCTGAAACAAGTCACGTCTAGTTGCTAAGGGTTATCGTCAGGAAGAGGGAATAGACTTTGAAGAATATTTTGCTACGGTTTCTCGTCTTGAGGCTGTTCGGATATTTCTCGCGTTCGCAGCTCATATGAATATGACGGTCTATCAGATGGATGTCAAAACTGCGTTTCTCAATGGACAACTTAAAGAAACGATTTATGTCAGCCAACCAGATGGATTCGTTGATCCTGAGTTCCCGAACCATGTCTACAAACTCAACAAAGCTTTGTATGGTCTCAAACAAGCTCCTCGGGCATGGTACGATAAGCTATCATCTTTCCTCATTGCTAATAATTTCACCAAAGGTTCGGTTGACCCTACTCTTTTTATACAATATCACGGGGCACATATCTTAATTGTTCAAATTTACGTGGATGACATCATTTTTGGGTCTACACATAAAAGAACTCAATCGCTTTTGCAAAACTAATGAAGAAAAATTTTGAAATGTCCATGATGGGTGAACTTACGTTCTTTCTAGGACTACAAGTTCATCAATCACCTCGTGGTATTTTCTTGAGTCAGTCCAAATATGCCCTTGAATTGTTAAACAAATTTGGAATGAAAACCTGTGACACTTATGCCACACCAATGACTCATACCAAGAAGCTAGACGCTGATTTACATAGGAAACTTGTCGACCCCACAAAATACCGTAGTATTATTGGGTCTCTCATGTATCTAACAGCTAGCAGACCTGATATTGTATTTGCCGTTTATCTATGCTCCCGTTATCAGTCACGACCTACTGAAACCCACCTCTCTGAGGCTAAAAGAATCCTCCGATACATCAAGGGAACCATTAACTTGGGGATTTGGTATCCGAAGGATTCTGGTTTTGAACTAATCGCTTTTTCAGACGCTGACCACGCAGGATGCTTAGACTCAAGGAAAAGTACTTCAGGAGCACTACAATTTCTTGGTGATAAACTGGTGTCTTGGCAATCAAAGAAACATGATTGTACATCGCTGTCATCAACCGAAGCAGAATATGTAGCCATGTCAGCATGTTGTGCTCAAGTCATCTGGATGAGAACACAACTCAAAGACTATGGTTACGTATTTGACAGAATACTGATGTACTGCGACAATCGGAGTGCCATTGCGATCTCGTGCAACTCAGTTCAGCATTCGAAATCAAAGCACATCGATCTTCGCTATCATTTCATCAAGGACCACGTGGAACATGGTACAGTTGAATTATACTTCGTGGGTACAGAATACCAATTGGCAGATCTTCTCACCAAAGCCTTGCCTCCCGCTAGGTTTAATGAGTTGGTCCACCGGATTGGTATGAGGTGTTTGACTCAAGAGGAATTTGATGACCTCCTAAAACCTGTCAAACACCAAAATATCTTTTGTAAATATTTTTTCAAAAACAAAATACAAAAATATAAAACCTGATAAAACAACAAAAATATTCTTCTAATCTAATTTTCTTTCAACATGGCATGTACATTTCTTCTTTCAACACTCAAATCTTTCAAAATTAAGTATTTTTTCCGATCAAGTGTTGAGGAGGAGAAAATAAATACTTAACTGTTTTAAAATTTATGTGTACTTGCATGTTATCCAATCCCGGTTGTTTCTTTTATCAATGGTGGTAAATTTTCTGGTTCATTGACACTCCTCGGACTAAAATTTATAACCTTTCATTATTTTCTTAAGTCGAGGGGGAGTGTCGTCAAAGTTATTTCCTAAAATCTTTTGTTTGGTAACCAAAATGGAAGTTAAAAGGCTTTGGATGAAAAAGGAAAAGGTGGAGGGACCAAAACTGTCAAAAGGTTAAAGTCATTTTAATAAAAACACCCCACCTAACATTTCACTTCACATTTATTACACTTAACCAAACTAATCCTACGCATAGAAATCGTTCAAGAAATCTGTGTTTCTGATCATCAATTTGTAAGTTGTTTCATGATCTTAACGTGTTTACAAACATTGGTTTTGATTTTTACACGAATCCAACGGTCAAATTTTTGCATATGATTGATTTGGTATTCTACGCATAAGCGTATGAACACCTAATCAAGAATGGGTGTTTGTGATTAAAAAGATAGTGTCAAAAGGCTTTAATAACATCAATGATACCTTTTCTATCCTCAAAACGAACCCAGATTCACGAATTGAGTGATTTTGAAAATTAGGGTTTACTCGTGGTTTTGGGTATTTTCAAATGTGAATGTTTTTGGTCAAAAAGACTGTTGTGTGATGTTGTTATCATGATGAATTAAAGTTATCTAAGCTCTATAACAACCCAGAAACACTAATTGATTGTGAATTAGAAATTAGGGTTTAATGTTCTTGAGATTTGGGTACTTTTGATTCACTGCGAATTAGGTGTTAAAACTTAGTCATTACACTCTCACAACATCTTAGACTTACCAGAAACACTTTGGTGCATATCCTATGGCTAAATTTCATACGCGTAAAATTTTGAACTTTAGGGTTTTAGGCTACGCGTAAGTTTTTTCTACGCCTAACTGTTTGAATGAGTGATTGTGATTAAATTTGTTATATAATGAGTGTTAGTGTCAAAATTGATGTTATGATGATTTTATTTCAGGCTTGCTACTCGTAAAACTCAGAATCAAGGTCTTTGTTACTCTACGCATAAGGATCACCTTACGCGTAGAAAGTTATGCGTAAGAGAAATTTTATGCGTAACTGTTACGCGTAAGGTTCTACAATGGGACTACGCGTATCCTGTGAAGGATATGCGTAAACAGTGACTCTACACATAAGGTCTAATCTTACGAGTAAGCCTTACGCGTAAGGTTTTTATACGCCTACGCGTAAGCTCTACGCATAAGGTCCTCTTTTCCTACGCGTAATATCTCTTACGCGTAAGTAAGGATCCTACGCATAAGCTTCCGTCTACGCGTATACTTCTCCTGTTTACGCATAAGCTACTATTCCTACGTATAAGCCTTGATCAAACCTTCGTTATGAATTGTTACGCGTGCAAACTTGTAAATAAATGAATCATAACGTCACGAAACCAATAATGTCACTAATAAACTTAATCGTTTAATATGTTGGGTTAAATAAGTGATAACATAAACTTTAAAACTTAAAGTTAACTAACTCACGAAACTTATCACGACGACATTGGACTATTGAACAAACAAGTGACTTTGGACTCGTAACAATCTTTGACACTGTACATTCAATAATTAGACAATAAAAATACCTTCTGTTGACTAACATTATGTCTTTCGATATGTTGGTTCTTTTGGCTAATGTTATTTCAGACATGGCTGCTCAAATGAATGTGGATGCACCAGAAGTTCTCACAATTGCTGACATCTTCCCTAATGGCTATCCGAGAAAGATTGGAAAGAACAACCTTTGGGTTGACTTTGAAACCCTCACATGCTCAGAATCTTCTTGTCTCATTGCTGTGGATATTCTAAAGAATCATCCCTACCAGAACATGCTCTAACACTCTGATACAGTACCGAAGATCTACATTCAACAATTATGGAATTCAATGCAAAGAATCAAGGGTCAAAGTGCAGTGACTGTGACTATCAATCACAAACAAGTCACCATCACTCATGTAGACTTACGGGCTGTTCTTCTCATTCCAGAAATCGTGCCAACCGACTTCTATGCCACACCTACTGAGGAGACAGTTCTTCAATTCTTGATTGATATTGGCTATGATGAAGCTTCAGGAATTATCTCTAAGCATTCTCATGTGGAGCTTAAGAACATTCCTCAACCATGGAGAACCCTCTACATCATCATCACCAAATCGGTCTCTGGTCGTGACAGTGGCTATGAGCATCCCAAGCTCATGGAACTGCAAATCTTCTGGTCATTAATCAACAAGAAGGACATCGAAATTGAAGCTCTGATATGGGATGACATGATGACGTTTCTTAAAAAGCTTGGCTCAAAGATTCCCTATGTCAGATACACAAAACTGTTGATCCAGAGAGCACTTGGACTTCATCTTGATATTCCCAAGAGGCTCAATGACCCCGACAATCACGACATGTTGACTGAGCCTATCCTATCTGTCAGAATCAAGGAATCGTCAACAAAGAAACAGGTTGCTGTGTTACCTGATCACCTACTGACTGACGAAATCAAGAAGCTTGAAACGTACAAAAGGTATCGGGTAGCAGTAAGAGAAGGCAAAGTTGGTCATCTCGATGAAAAGCCTTCTGGAACACCTACTCGGAGAACCAGAAGAGGAAGTGCTGGAAGTGCAGTAAGCACATAGAGTCTAAGAAAGGTCCCAAAGAGGAAACCTACTCCAAAGAAGAAAGTTCCCTCTCAGGAAGCTGTTCCTATTCATACACCTGAACCACCAAGAAAGCTACTGGACGAAAGCTCTGAAGATATACAATCAGATGAGGAGGTCCACTACTCTGAATCTGCAACCGAACCACCTCCCTCAGTAGCAAAACCTCCTAGTCCTCCAGCTGACCTAGGAAAAGGGAAGACTCTTGTACTTGTGCCATATGAAGAAAGCTCTGAAAGTGATGAAGAGCAACTGGATAAATCCTACAGGAAGAAGTTTAAAATCGTTAGACACCTTCAAAAGGCTAAAGAATTTGAACAAGATCAAATGCGTGGCCCCGGAGGGTCGAGTGGTGGTGTCCACTCTTCACCAGATCCTGATGCGGTTAATCGACCCGATAAGGGAACTGGTGCCACCACTCTTGTGCAACAGCAAAAGCTTGTGGAGGAATCTATTGATTATAACATTGAGGAACCAGGAAAGGATAAGTCTGAGAAAGAAAAGACTGATGAAGAAGCCCAGGCTCAGACGGAAGTAAAAGCTAAATCTGGACAAGATAGCGAAGGGAATTATGATGATTATCTTCTCAACAGTCTAATTCGTTCCAAGGAGGATACTTCTGCACCTCCAAAGGACCCTGAGTCTCCTCATGTCTCCTCATCATCAGATTCTTCATCTCACTCTTCACCACCACCATCTAAAAGATCAACAAAATCAACGTCCAAATCAGTGAAGAAGCCAACTCAATCTTGGATTTCTCAAACTCATAAAAGAATTGTGAATGCTGTCAAACAAGTCAGAAAGAAAGACATGCTCTACAGGAAAATGAATTTCTATGCTGATCAGATACAGTATCTTCATGACGAGAATGACGAGATGAAAGTTGAAAGGGAGTATGTACAGAAGCTCATGAAAGATGATCTTCAAGGGAAAATGGACGAAATGATCAAAGGATACACTCACCAGTTCCTTCTTGACGTCGTTCCTAAACTGACAAAGGAGATGTATAGTAGACAACTTTATCCAAATCTCTTGCATCTGGCCAAGCAAACCATGAAATCAACTCCAATGAATGTGAACATCAATCCAGTTGAACCCACAGTCTTTTCAGATGATGAATTGGTGAACCGGCTAGTAGCTCAAATGTCTAAACGCTTTGCAACGTTTGCCTCCCACGAAGCTAAATTATTTGAAGCATTGCTGGAATACCAACTCAGGTCAGCATACAGAGAAGAAATTGTAAGGCCAAAACGTTCAAGAGACGATAAAGACAAAGATCAGGATAAGGATAACGAGCCCAAACGCCCGAAGAAGTCTGGTGAATCATCTTCAATGCAACCTCCACCCCAACAGACTCCAGCACAACAAAAGTCTCCTCCTCGTTCTACTGCTGAAAAACCTCAGGATTCTTCTGAATTACCACCCGAGACTCAGAAAACCGGTGATCACTTTGAGTATACGGGTGGTGACGATGAGGAAGTCCATGAGCCCATACAACAACCCACCTCTCCCAAACAAGTTCAGAAACCAGAATCCTCATCTAGGTCTAAGCAAAAGAAGAAGAAGGCGCCCATGATTGACGTCGTATCATGGCTAGATGACGATAAAATAGAGGAATTTGAATGGTTCTCTACACTTGTTAACTCAACTCCCTACCCTGCTGAAGGTCAAGATCTGGTAGACGGTAATACATTGGAGCATGCTAAGATTCTGTAAGAAAAATTCCGAGTAAAGAAGATGACGAAATCTGAGTTGAGGCGAATTAAGAATGAAGCTTTTCAACTGTTAAAAGATAGCTCGGAAAGTGCCATCGAGGTCGAATATCACCTTGAAAACATTGCTCGAGCTATGTCTAACAACATGGATTGGCTCAACCCAGAAGCAAACATCGACTTCACCAAACGGGATAACCCTCTATATTACACCGACTGGTCTAAACCTCTACCAACAATTGGCCAACCAGATGAACCTAGGATTCCATTCAGATATTTCTTCAACAAAGACTTGGAATTTCTTCTACACGGTGGCGATGGCTCAAGGAAATACGCTACATCTTTGACACTTCCATTCCCAGCAGCCATATACTCAAACTGCATAGCTATTGAGGAAAGAGCTAATCACTTGTTCTCCAACAAAGTGGAAGCATACGACCGAGATGCAATGTACGGGATTCATCATTGGCCGGAATGCTGAAGGATCTACTACAGAAGCTGCCAGGTTCAGAAGTCTCAACATGCAGTGTTCAGTACTAAGGATATCGTTGCCATCAAACACGTTGATCTTTCGACCAAATGGGACTACACTTTTCTCAAGAAGATTGTGGTCAAAAGGCAAGATGAACGGGATTATGTATTCTATGAAGGTGACTTTGAGAATTTGTCTATCAACGACATTGAAGACATGTACCTTGCCAAAGTACAGGGTCGCATGAGGCAATTTTCAACTGAAAACGTGAATTCATCAAGTCACTGCTCATCTTCATCAGATGCATAGTCATCAAAGAACGTGTAGAAGATCTCCAGCTCGCAGTTGAATCATATCAGACCCGTGTCAATTTCACTCCACCTCAGCTTGATCTTCCCGACATCAACCAGCTCTCACAATATACACTCATCAGCAAACCATTCAGCATCGTTTACCGCAGTGAACTTCAACGAAATTGCTTAATGGCGTGTAGTGATCTTCACACGTTTGGGGATCACACTTTGAAGATGGTCAGGGACGGATTGGCTTATAGGTTGAAGGATATACATCAAATGATTGGGTCTCCTAAGCGATGGAATTCTCAGGATGAAGGGATGTGAGGAGGATCATCAAAATGATTGATGAAAGGTTGTATAGAAGGGATCAGTTCAGAACTTTGGAAAGCTTTGTTGGTGGTTGACCCAGGATTAACATCACCGGTTATCAACGCCCTGTTCGCACTCCTGGCAACATCACTGGACTTCCTGGTACCCCTTGAACTGCTTCTTTCATTATAAATTTGGATGTGTGATTATATATGTCGATGGCTTGTGCACACATAACAGTGTACAACCCGTAATTGTCAAGAAAGGACCCTGTGGTACGTTTCAGTGCCACAATCCTTAAAAAAGGAGTGAAAGCTTCTTACTTTTGAGTAAAACCTATCAAACCTTTCATTTTTCAAGGTTTTGCTCAAAAGAACAAGTACTTCCCCTATGACTTTCAAAACCTCAACCGTTTATATCACTTGTTGAGGGGGAGTATTTGAATTAAAACTTTGTTCACAAATTGTTCATAGTGGTCATCTTCCCGCAACACTTGAAATGGTCATATTTATTCTCAACTTTTCAAAAATAACATTTTATATGCCATTTTTGAGGGGGAGAAAATTATGTGATAAGAAATATGTTGTGTAAATGCAAATGAATCTTTGTGTAATAGACTTAACCAACGAATTGACGGTACTAAACTGTAAGTAACTCGAAAAGACTTGTCCGGGATGGGTAATAATTTCAAGCTAGTTCGCTAGTAATGTAAACGTGTCTCGCAAAGGACTTATCCAAGTAGAAAGTACCATTCGAGAAACTCTTGGTAGACATGAACTCTGACGGGTATGACAACCTTTCGAGGCTTGTCTACACCTTCAAGGTAGTTATTAGAGCTAGTTTTCACCTAAAAGCTGACAATGTAACTCTTTAACTATGCAACGTAACCCTGTCTCGCGGGGGATTGTTTATCTTGAGTTGATCAATTCATAAAGTGCGCGCTCTTTTCTCACTATGCAGATTTCTGTAAAAACTCTTAAGCACATGTGGAGGGGGAGTATTTCTGAAAATCTAAAACTCTTGAAGTGTTCAAACATGTTTTTCATTCACAAACACTTTGAGAGATTTTCATGAAAAATGGTTTTATGGCAATGGAGTTATAAGGAGATTAAGGTTAGGAATAACAGTCCTATGATCCACCAGAGCCGGAGGGATCTACCCAAGGACATCACAAATAGTTAGTACTTAGAAGTCCTTAGGTATGATTATAAAAAGGAGAAAATGAGAATCGAAGAAAGAAGGAGTTGAAGAATTAAAAAGAAATCCAAAGAAAAGGGTGAAAAGAAATAGCTCTCCAAAATATTCAACTTAGGGCAGACACCGGGTTCAATTCATATGCTACTGGTTGTCACTTAGTGACGCCGGTATTGAAGATTAAAAGTCGTCATGGACCCAGTGACGCATGCACTATACCTTCTTAGCCACTCAAGTTTCTCTCAAAATAAGCTTGTTTCATTCTCACAGGGAACCCTATGTAAACTATTGGCTTTCTCTTAGAGATCGCTGGTATTGAAGAAGGAGACCCTCTCCCTAGTCTCCGCTCAGGAAAACCAAAATGCACTATTGAGTCTAGAGCCACGAGATTCATCAAAAGATCTCTTAGGTACACTTGACATTTCATCACTTGATGTTTAACAATAAGAACATCAGTGGTACGTTATTGAGTCCTTCACAGATCTTAGCAATCTGTCAAGTACATTTATGAGAGGTTCAAAACTGTGATCCTCAGTGATTGAATGGAAACTCCTGCCAGGGTCAACATCAAACAGCCCTGACAGCAGGTCACTTCGGTAACTCCCCGTGGATTACGCTTAGTGTGTCTCAAATGGTCTACAGTCGTGAGGTGATGCTTCGATGTACCTCAGCGACTCATCTGAACTGTAGGTGTACTTCGGTACATCGCGTTATCTCACTTGTGAGACTCCAGTTCAGGAATGACCTTTTTGAGAATTAGAGTTGTGTTTTCACACTATGTTGTTAACACTCTCGAAGTTCGAACCTGTAAGTGCCGGAATCCGCCTATTACTAACCGTTTTAAATGTTTTCTTCTTATGGAAGCTCCGGAGCGGGATGATCGTGCAGATTCTTCTCATGCTCACGCCAACATCATCACTAATGGAAGTTCTATCCAAAAGCAACACAACAGTCAGAATGATTCTTCATCAATTCAAAGAATCTACAAAGTTAAAAGACTTAAAGAACTTCATCAGTACTGAATTCTAACGTCAAAGAGCGTGTGAGCATGTTGAAGAATGACGTGGAGACACTGTAGCAGCGAAGCAGACCTGAGGCAGACTTGATGCAGACAACAACATACTATCACTTTCATCACAAAGAACAATGATCAAAGAACAAAGTTAAAGATGATGTCAAAGCATAACTGTTCAAAGAAAACTATATCTCTACACTGGGGAGATTGTTCGAATCAAGGCATTTCTTCTCACAAGAAAGAAGAATGTCAGAAGACGTCAAAGCTACTATTACATCAACGCCTTCACCGTTTTTCATCACCAACACTTGAGGGGGAGATTGTTGGAATCACTCCTAAACCTTAATTCAAGTGTTAGTTTCTCATATGTAATAGGTAGCTTATTATGGCCTTTATGTTTGTTTAAGGTCAAGCTTATGTAGAAGGCCCATAAGCTTAGGCCCATGTCCAATAAGGAAAAGGGAAGGAGTGGGAGTGTTGCCCTAGCTCATTGCCTATAAATAGTCTTGTATAACCCTCACTTGAGGGTTGGTTGTTCAATTTATTCTCTCCATTTACACTCTACGCATAACCGTCCTTAGTATAACGTGTGTGTGGGTTTGTTTATTGTTCAACCGCCTTTATCTCTTTCTATTAAGCTTGTGTTATAAAACTAGTGACCTAACAGTCCACCCAGTGTTGTAAATAGAAGAACTCTGACACTTCAAAAACTCCCTCATATGTTGTCTTTGCTCAGCTTGAGTTGGAGGTCTATCCCTTTTAGCTTTATTCCTCCTTTCAGCATTTGTCCTCTTTCTCTGATTAACCAGTGCAACCATGCTAGCAGCAAAGTTGTCTGAGTTGAAAGCATCCCCTAAGATAGATTGTGCAAGATAAGTATTGGTAGTCACTTCTCTCACAATCTGTTTCCAATTACCTTATGTGAAATGTAGAGAGGCATCATTAAGCTCTTTCTTTCTCTGAGGTGTTATATCAGGAGCTGTATGAGTTTGTCTTTGAAGATCTGCATCAAAGTCAGCCTGAACCTTTTCTGACACTTCCCTGTCACTTTGTTCAATTTCATGGAGTCTAAGAATCCTTTCCTGTTTAGCTTTGAATGCATCAGAATCCAATTCTTCTTCTATCATTGGTGCTTTCCCCTTATCCACTTGTGGAATAGATACAGGTACAGTATCATCAGGAGCATCCTTGGGATCAGAGGGAACAGGAACAGGAACCTCAAGAGCATCAGTAGAAACCTCAGCAGCAGGAGTCTTATCAGCAGAAATGTTATCAGGAGGAATCTGAACTGAGTAAGAAGGAACAGTGCTATCAGCAGCAATGGGTTCACCAGGAGGAACCATGGAACTACCAGCAGCAACAGACTAAAACTTCTCAAATGCTGGTACTACAGAATTCAGTTTGGTCCTCCTTTTGGTCCTTCTTCTTGTAAAAACCTTAACCTCTAGAGTAATAACAGGCTCAGACACATGATCTTTCTCTGTTGCAGTATCACCCAAAGAAGCAGAGGCCAAGACATGTAGAGCATCCATACCAATATCCTCCTCCTCTTTATCATGCTCATCTTTTGAATCTGAAACCACAAAGCTGCTCCTCCTCTTATTCAACCATTTTCTAACTCAGACACCCTACCAAGAAATTTTACAACATCTCTACCAAGAGTCTTCTTTGTCTCCTTAAGCTCAACCTCAAGATCATCCACCTTCTGCACATACCTGTCAAGTAGACTAGATATTTTCATTAGTACTTCAGAATCCTCAGCTCCACCAACAGGTTTTCCTGAGGTGTGAGGAGCATCATTGGATCTGGGAGGAGACATATAATCACCACCAATATTGGTGTCTTCCTTTAAAGTATGTCTAGGGGGACTCAAAGGTGGCTCAGATGGTTGGTCAACATTGACCTCTGGTTCAACAGGAGTTTGTTCCTGTGTTTAGAAGCAATGACAGGCTCATCAGGAGCAATAACCCTAGGAGATGGTGGGGCAATAGGTGTAGGAGATGGGGGTTGCTGGTCATCAGAAGCAACTGGTATAGTTGCATCAGGAGCAATGGAGGCCCCAATATCAGTTGTATCTGATGCAGAGGCATCAGCAGCATTAGGGATGGGTGGCATAGTGCCACCAACAGCCTCATCATTAGATGGCTCATTACCACAAGCAGCATCAGCACCTTCATTGTTAATGGGCAACATAGTAGGTAATAAGGGTCTATGTTCTCCAGCAAAATTGGTTCTCATTGTAGCAAATAATTTGGCAGTCAATTTTCCTACTGCTCTTGGGGTTTGATCTAAGGTCTCAATGCATAATATTATCTAAAGAAACCTAGGATACATTAAAAATTTATGTTTGGTATCCTTTATGTTTTTAAGCATTTCCTCAAAGATGTACCTTGAAAAGTTATAATCTCTACCTTGGGCCAAACAAATTATAGCAGTAGCAATTGAGCTGGAGAACTGATCCCAACCCCCAGACTTAGGACTTAAACATTGAAGGATGGTATGAACTAAAAATCTCCACTTAGGGCAAAACTTATTTTTATACCATATAAACTTCCCATCAGTGGGATCCCCTAAGCTAGCCAAACCAGTGATTATTTCCTCCATATTATTCTTAAAAACACCTCCTTCATCATTTAATTGCAACTGAGTCCTTATAAGAGACTCAATGATGACACATTCCTGTCCATCAATAATTGCCACAATCTCCTTGGGTTGACCCTCAGGAGATCGCTCAAAAGCTGTGGCCCAAAATTGCCTGACCAAAGAGTCATAAACAACAGATGGACAATAAGTTAGGGCATACCTGATTTTGGAGCGCATAAGGAAATCAACCATAGGATCATAAACATCACTTCCTTTAGCTCTTTCCAGAAATGCAACTTTATTATGATCCCCTTTGAATGCTAGTGTCGCCATTGCAATGAATTGAGAAGCTTTGAAATGGGTTGGTTGAAAATGAGAGGGAATTGGTTAATTAGGTTGTGGGATAATCTATGATTGGCTATTTAAATAGGTTACCCAAAATAGCCATTCAAATTGGCAAATATCTCGCAAAGAATCTTTGAACAATTTGACTTTAATTTAATCCCGTATTAAATTCCCAATTCTACGACACCAGCAGCATCCAAAAGTCAATCCCCATGAACCATTTAGTCAAACAACAGGAACCACCTCAAGTTTGACCGCAGTTACTAATCCAATGCTACTAGCAGCAACCATTACTCATCAGCAGGAACAACTACGATACCAGCAGTAATGAAGAAAAGTCAACCTTTCTATTATTAACTGTGCATTAATACTTCTGCAGTCTTAACCCTTATTAACTCCATGCACCAACCGAACTATTACTTCCATTAATTCTATGGGGGTTAGATTACAAGAAGACTTTGACTATAACATAAACCCTCAACCATACAACACATACAACACAAACAACCCTAACACTTCAACGATTATCATAGAAACATCCATCAAAATCATTATCATGAGCAACTCTCCCAACTCACCGATTGAAATTTCTTTAGATTCCTCAGAGAGTCTACCATCTAATGATGGATGGTTGAACTATTTCCCTCCTAAGAACACCAACATTACCTTCATGTCCACAAACCCTCCTCCTTCACCAGCACCAGTTGGTACTTCTTCAGAGGACCTGTCCACTCCATCTTCACACTTGAGGTATGAAGATTCCAGCTCTGAGCTTAGCTCCATGCCAAGATTTGTGTCTGCTTATTCAGAAACTGATGATGAGAATGGTGGATCCTCCAGACCCTTGAATGTTGCTCCTATTTCTCAAGTGCCAGATTCTTCTGTACTAGTTCCAGGTCCTTCTTATCCAAGGCCAGGACCCTCCAACCAAAACCCTCAGAAGAGACAACAAGTGATTGGTCTTGCCTTTCCCAGAGTGTGGGATATGATCAGTAGGTGGGGGAAACAGAATCAGAGGATGCCTGAGTGGGCAAAAAGGAGGAATCCCATGGAGTAGATGTCTTGTGGTGGTGGCTGGTGTTTGAAGTTGTCTTTTGTTATGTCTTATGTTATGTTGATGTCTTGTCTTGTGTTGATCAGTGGTTGTAGGAAGTCTTGTTATATCATAATGCATCTTGAATGCAGTTCTTTATATAAATAAAAAGACTTCCATGTTTCTTGTTTAATCTTTTTGCTATTGATTGAGTGTTTTACTTTAATCTGCAAAATTGTTAGTAGAACACAGATTATACAAAGACTATACACAAATATACAAATTATACAACAATAAATCCTCCCCTTAATCAGAAATCCTCCCCTTAGGCATAATCCTTCCCTCAAACACAACAAACAGGGGTTGATCATGCCAATATGGACAACCAAAAATTGAAATCTAGGGCCATCAAATGCTTTAGTTAACAAATCAGCCACTTTATCATCATTATGGATTTTAAGCACTTGAATAAGATGTTTTTCATTTGCATCTCTGATAAAATGGTGCCTAATTTCAATGTGCTTTCTTCTTTGATGAAAAACTAGATTTTTAACAATGCAAATGGTACTTTGGTTATCAATAAAGATTTTTGTGTTCATAAAATTGAACCCATAGTCTAGTAACTGATTTTGTATCCAGAGTACCTGACCAAAACAACTAGCAGCAGCAATATACTCTGCTTTAGTAGAAGATGTGGCCCCTATGGTCTGCTTCTTGCATTGCCAGGAGATTAATCTCCTTCCCAAAAACTGACAACCCCCAGTAGTAGATTTTCTATCAAATTTGGCACCAGCATAGTCACTGTCACTGTAAGCTTCCAACACAAATGGAGAATCTCTAGGATACCAAAGACCCAACTTAGGCTGGCCTTTGAGATATTTGAAGATTTTCTTGACTGCATTCAAGTGGGAAGTCAATGGAGTAACCTGGTGCCTAGAACAAGCACTGACTGCAAACATAATATCAGGCCTTGAAGCTGTCAAATACATGAGTGAACCTATCATTGACCTGTAAAGATGGACATTGACAGCATCATCTGGTTCACTATTGGACTTAGGCTTAGGAGCTTCATAAGGAGTAGTTGCAGTCCTCACATTTTCCAAATCAAACTTCCTGAGGATGTCTTGCACATACTTTTCTTGACTGATGAAAATACCATCTGGCTGCTGCTTAACCTGTAGGCCCAAGAAGAATGTAAGCTCACCCATAACACTCATTTCAAATTCACTTTTCATCAACTCCTCAAGTTCTCTGCACCAAGCTTCTTTAGTGGATCCAAAGATAATGTCATCCACATAAACTTGAACTAAGATGATATCCCTGGAGTTCTTCTTAATAAAAAAAGGTCTTATCAATAGCACCCCTCCTGTAACCATGCTTTAGCAGGAATAAGGACAGCCTAGCATACCATGCTTTTGGTGCTTGATGAAGCCCATAGAGTGCTTTCACCACCTTGTAAACCAGATCTGGATTGTGTGGGTCCATAAAGCCTTTGGGTTGAGTCACATACACTTCCTCTTTAATTTCACCATATAGGAAGGCACTTTTAACATCTATCTGATAAACCATGAAGCCCATATAGGAAGCAAAAGCTAAGAAGAGTCTAATAGCCTCAACTCTTGCTATAGGAGCAAAGACTTCATCATAAGCAAATCCCTCTTCTTTCCTGTGACCTTGAGCTACCAATCTAGCCTTATTTCTTACCACAATCCCCCTTGCATCTCTTTTACATTTCAAAATCCACTTTGTCCCAATTGCATACTTCCCATCAGGTAGTGGAACAAGCTTCCAGACATTTTGATTTAAGAACTGTTGCATTTCTTCCTGCATAGCAGCATCCCAATCTGAGTCTGCAAGGGCCTGTGCTACACTGGTAGGTTCAACTTGAGAGAGGAAACAAGAAAATAGACAATGATGATAGTCTATGTGATTGTTCCTATGTTGATCCTGAATATAACTGAGAAATGCAGTTTCTCCAAATCTTGTCTTCTTCACCTTACTTTTGGTTTGAACAGATGAAGTAGGATCACCAATAATTAGAGATTGTGGATGACAGTGTTAATCCTTTTAGTAGCATTAGGACTAATATCAAATGAGGTTGGCAGGTTATTAATTGTAGGGCCAAAATCATCTTCATATGAAGGAGCGTAAAAAATGCCTGTTCTTGACAGATGATGAATACCTTCCAACTCAGAGCTTGAATGTTGGGAATTGGCTAGATCAGATGGACTTGGAAATCGAGTGGGAGAATCATTGAAACCCATAGAATCAACAGATGGAGTAGTTGAGGGAACCGCAGAAACATGATCACTACCAGGAGGAACGGGAACACTACCAGCAGAGTTGATATCAGCAGCAACTGAACCACTACTAGCAGAATTGACATTACCAGCAGTACCCTGACCAGTAGGAACAGTAGCATTACCAGTAGGAACAGAAGCATTATCAGCAGCTTCAAGGTTCTTACGGGCTTCAATAGTTGCCTGCCTTAAGAGTTCCTCTGTTTCTTTGGAGAATTCATAACCAAACTTTTCGACATCATCCTTAGCTGCATGCTCTTGGCGTTGAAGCTTCACAAGTTCTTCTGCATACCCTAAATCACTTTGAGTTACACCAGAAGAATCCTTATCTTTAGTACCTAAAAAGTGGTTAGTAGGAAAAGAAGGAACAACAATAAGTTGTTCATCACAATCTGAGTCTGAATCATCATCTGAGGAACCTGCAATGTTAGTTTGTGAAACGAGTATAACCTAAATGATCAGTTAAATAGTCAAGATCAAAGTACCATTCCTGACCAGCTCCCTGAACATTAGGTTTATGATACGCGTACAACGCGCGTTCGGGGTCAAAGGAAACTTCCTTTTCTTCGAGCAAGTTTTTCAACCACCTAGGCAGTGAATCTAATCGTTGTAGTGTAGTATTAAGGTAAGCCTCGGGATTGATATCGTTCTCTAGGGGAATAGGAATGCTAATGAGAAATTACTACGCTAAGGTTAGGGTTGAGGAAGATTATTTTTTTATCTTTTTTTAGAAAATTGAAATTACGAATCTCGGGGTATTGGATTTGGGGGTGGTATTTCTACCGATTACTCTACTGTTCTAATTATCTAATTAACTAAGCTAAGGGGTAGTCTATGTCTAATTGATGTGTGCTCATATGATGATTAAAAGTGTGTTTACCTAGATGCTATTACTCCCTAGTTATCTCCTATTGATGGTTGAATTGTCACGTCCTTATTCTTAACGCGTTGTGTCTTCTAAGGTCATAGGGTATTCTTTCTTCCCTAACTCTTTGAGACTACCTAAGGTTATTGCCTACAAAATCTCTAGGATTCATAAACTAACTCTAAGGTTATCTTTGGATTTTTTGCCTAAAACAACTCTAGGCGATTATAAACTAATGTTCACAAAGATTACTCAAGCATTAAAAACACAATGATGGCCTATCGTAATCCTAGGCCAATTACAATTAAGATAAGAGACAACCAATCAATATTCAATACCTAGGTTTCATAGATCTAAGCAAACACATAAGTAAATTAGCCGAACATGGTGAACATGCAAGCATACACACATACAATTGAAGACAAACCTAATCGTTGTAGTGTAGTATTAAGGTAAGCCTCGGGATTGATATCGTTCTCTAGGGGAATAGGAATGCTAGTGAGAAATTACTACGCTAAGGTTGGGGTTGAGGAAGATTATTTTTTATCTTTTTTTAGAAAATTGAAATTACGAATCTCAGGGTATTGGATTTGGGGGGGTGGTATTTCTACCGATTACTCTACTATTCTAATTATCTAATTAACTAAGCTAAGGGGTAGTCTATGTCTAACTGATGTGTGCTCGTATGATGGTTAAAGATGTGTTTACCTAGATGCTATTACTCCCTAGCTATCTCCGATTGATGGTTGAATTGTCACGTCCTTATTCTTAACGCGTTGTGTCTTCTAAGGTCGTAGGGTATGCTTTCTTCCCTAACTCTTTGAGACTACCTTAAGGCTATTGCCTACAAAATCTCTAGGATTCATAAAATAACTCTAAGGTTATCTTTGGATTTTTAGCCTACAACAACTCTAGGCGATTATAAACTAATGTTCACAAAGATTACTCAAGCATTAAAAACACAATGATGGCCTATCGCAATCCTAGGCCAATTACAATTAAGATAAGAGACAACCAATCAATATTCAATACCTCGGTTTCATAAATCTAAGCTAACACATAAGTAAATTAGCCGGACATGATGAACATGCAAGCATCACACATACAATTGAAGACATAATTGAATCAATGAAGTAAATTACTTATCTTGTTGTAAAATAGGATATGAGAACCCTAAGATACTGCCCAAGACAACCAAAAATCGTTATTAGGTTTTACTCCACAAAACTACCTCTCTAAAAGTCTGAAAACTCGAATTCTATATATAGAGTTACAACTGCGACGGCGTCACTCTTTAAATGTGACGCCGTCGGATCGCCGTCATTAGGGTTTCATCTTGACCACGTCAACTTTGTGACGGCGTCACCTTGTGGTTGTGACGTCGTCGGCTTCATCTTTTGATGTCGTCGGAATCTGAATCTAGGTCGTCTGAGTTGTGACGCCCTACTCTTTAAATCCTGACGCCGTCAGGTTAAAAATAGCAAATTCGCTACTGAGTCGTCACAATTTTGGAGCATGTTGCGACGGCGTCGCCCTTTGACTGTGACGCCGTCACCTTCAATTCCAGCAGCTTGAGTGTCTCGATCTTGACTTTGGCCATTTTCTTCATATATTCACGCCTTTTCGTCCAAATAAGTGTCATTCCAGCATTTTTCCTTCAATAGACCTAAAAAATGAAAATGAACGAAATTAAGCAGTAACGGATATAAAAGTGGTCGACTAAGGGCTTAAATGACCCCTCAAAAGTGTACCTTTTAAATCCTTATCAAATATCTCTACACTTGGTATTTGCTTGTCCTCAAGCAAATGTGCTTTTGGCCAATCAATTTATAAGTTAGGGGTCATGAAGCATTAGTTTAGAACAATTCACAAAAAGTATAAGCCTCTCAAAAGTCATAACAAGCACGGAAACTACACACTAGCACCTCACAAGTGGTGTTTGGATACTCTCATCTCTCGGGTGTATATGAAATATATCAAATTGGAAATGGAAGATAAACACTCATTAACCGGTCCTAGTACATAGATTACCATAGGCTTGAGACTAGATCAAACCTCCATCGCTTTGGCGTAAGCACCTAGGAAAAACTATCTAAGAGGTCTTTTAATGGGTTGTAACGTTAGGCTTATGGTAGGGAAACAAATGGTTTCGTTGGATAGGCAATTTAGTGGTGGCAAGTCAAAAATCTTTATGTTACAAGGATGAGAAGAATGGCGTTGCTATGCCAAGACTCGACACTCTAAACTCTAGATAACTTTGAAACAAACAAACATAAATTTAAAGATAGATGTAGGATGGTAGCCCGTATGTTTTTTCACATTTTTTTCATTTTTTTTAACACTATTTTTTTTTCGATTTTTTTTGATACACTTTTACTCTACCATCCTCTACGATAACATCAAAATAATAGGGATTTATAGGCACATCCCTACACTTGAGTTTTTATTACTCTAACACTAATTTGACCCGAATTGAAAAGATCAAATCACTTGGAGTACATTATTACGTAAATAAAGAGAATTTGAATTTAACGTTCCTTCCAGTCACTTCATAAAATTTAACTTTTCCCATGAGTCCCAATTGTCCCAAAACTGTGTACAAAGGATATGACTCGACTTAGCAACTTATGCAAGTAACTAGATAATTGAACTAAGGGTTTAGTATTATAACAATAATGCACTAAAAGTGAGTGCATACAAGGTAGGATAAGGCGATTTGGGTGTACATTTGGGGGTGGATTGTAAACAATGCTCTTCATTGATATTCCGGAAAACCGAAACATCACGAGAACCTTGAAAAGGATAGGCTCTGAGGGGTTAACTAGGGGTATCGTATACTAAAGATGAGTACAACGCAAGGGTGTGGGGGAATAACTCAACCGATGTGGAAGAAGTAATTATAATACGGGTATCAAACAAGGGTTATCCTAATGCCTCATATCATTTAGTTATTCCTAACTACACAAGTGTAGTCTCACTAGCGATCTCGGAATGCATCACAAAACAAGTTCTAGAATCTATTATACTACTGGTACACTCTCGAAGCATTAAAGGTGAATGCTTTAATTCCTACAAATCTAAGGGCGATCGTCACATTTTTGGGGAGGAATTTGAGTAGTAAAGGGTTTTGTGCTAGTCATATAACTTCATATCCATGAGACGCTTTATTAAGACTAATGGCCCACTCCTACATGTCATGAAAAATTTTAAATTTGGTGCCAAAATTACCCTAACCGATATTTCTCATGGTTTATTACACAAATGAAATTGGACAAGGCAAATAGTCAAGGATAAGCATAGTTTCAAAGTTCCCATTTTATTTTCCCTCCCTACACTTAAACTGAACATTGTCCCCAATGTTCCCTGAAAGTATCAAAGTTATAATAATGGAAGGTAATTAAAAACGAAGGAAACTAATACTCTCCTGATTAGCTCGGTAGGATCCATGTGAAGTAGTGGTTAAATTCTTCTTCAAGAAGAATGTATGCGTGAAAAACTCCTTCCAATCTTATGTATCTTCTTCTTGATTAATAAAACCTGCACACTTTAAGAAAACAAACGAAACCTTCACGTAAAATCGGCGGTAACAATATATATGACTCTACTATACCAGGATATAATGCTTGTGGAATGGATGTTTACAGATTTTCTGAAAAATTAAGACCTGAAAATTCCAAGAATTTATAAGTAGCACAGAAAACGAGAGAAAAAGATAAGTTGTTTTTGCTCCTCCTGATGCCGTCAGGTTGCGATCTTGACGCCGTCAGGTTATCCTGACAGAAACTGGTCTGCGATTTTCTGGAAAAATTCTGGAAAATTTATATCTTTAGAATCTGGAAAAAATTCCTGCAAAACATCCATTATGACTCGATACAAGCATTTGACTCTAACAAACACACATATATATCTTTTCAATAATCGTAATTCTCATGTTCACATTCTTTTTGAAAACGTGTGTAATCTTCCCTACACTTGTCCCTTTTGTAAAATACCTTTATATGTAATTAAGATGAGGTTAAAGACAAAATAAAGCATTTTCACAAATTCAAACATGAGAATAAACAATCAATAAAAAGATATACGACACACAAATAAAAATGAAAAACAAATACACATGGGTTGCCTCCCAAGAAGCGCTTGTTTTTGTTCGAGTCACGAGCTTGACTCTACCCTTATTTAACGGATAAAGGGGAAGTTTTTTCTACACTTAAGCTTAAGTGCGGGTGATAGTAGCGATACACACCCTTAGAGTGGAAATTTGCTACGTGAGGAGAGGGTGATGAGTGATTTATATGCTCAAAGGGGTGTGCTCCATTCATTATAACCTTACCTAATTCTATAGGTGTAGCGGGTGAATCAAGTCTTTCTCCTAGAAATAGATCATCTTCTATCAACTTCAAGAGATTCTTAGTTAAGGATCCATCTTGACCTAATAAACCCGGTTTAAACCCATAATGTTTTTTGTTATCAACCATGAATGGGTGATGTAAGTGTGTAAGGTCATGGGTTACTCCTATATTAGCTTCCACTCTACATGGCCTAGAGTCCACTACCTTTATCAAGCAACTACCCAGACTATTTATTTTGATGGGTGGATTGGGGCCTAATTCAATTCCTAGATTCACATCTAAAGACGGAAAATTGGGTAAGGTTTTTGGTTGAGGCTCCGGTTCATCAAAATTAGGAACTTCCCTAGGACTAAGAGAGAGGTCATGACAACAAGCATCTAAACCTACATTCTCTAGTGGCATTTGGTCCAAAGGTTCTATATCAATCGGGGTTCCTATAGTCTCTTCTACTTCTTCCGGGTAAGTTATAGGCGATGTGTGTTCCTCAAGTGATGGTAGGGCTTGTGGGCTTGGAGTTTCCAACTCATTCTCCATTATATCTAGATCTCCTAAATGTTCATCATGTGCTTTAGTATGATCTAACCCAAATATACTCCTAAGTATCTCAAATCCTTCTTTAGCCATTTCAAATTCTTGGTCCGATTCATAAGAATCATTCTCAAAAATTTGATCACTATGTTCTATTTGCCTAAAGGATTCCTCATGCGTGTCATATGTTTTGAAATCTATCCCACACATGCAACTAGATAGTTCAACTCTAACCATTTCACAATCTTGTTCGGGTTTAGGTTCCATGTTCTTAAAAACTAGGTCTTTTTTATCATGGTGCCTAAGATCATTCAACTGATGGTTTATGCTTAGGAGGCTTTTCTCAAAAAAATTCTAGAGGGTCTCACTAAAAGGATTTGATTCTAACAATGATCGCTGAATAGAAGCCACACAAGCACAAAATTTATCAAATCCATCCAACCTTACACCCGTCTCCTTTTGGATATCTCTAAGATCACTCACAAATTTATTAGAACAATAAAAAACAATCCAATTTGTGAAATTCAATTGTTCCTCATTTGTTAATGATTCAAATACAACTTCACTTGCCATAGTGACAAATGAAAAGGGTTTTACGAACACAAACACAAAGAAGGGGGATAGACTACAAGGAACCTAATCGTCAAAGGAAACTTCCTTTTCTTCGAGCAAATATTTCAACCACCTAGGCAGTGAACCTAATCGTTGTAGTGTAGTATTAGGGTAAGCCTCGGGATTGATATCGTTCTCTAGGGGAATAGGAATGCTAGTGAGAAATTACTACGCTAAGGTTGGGGATGAGGAAGATTATTTTTTATCTTTTTTATATTTTTTTAGAAAATAGAAATTACGAATATCGGGGTATTGGATTTGGGGGGTGGTATTTCTACCGATTACTCTACTATTCTAATTATCTAATTAACTAAGCTAAGGGGTAGTCTATGTCTAATTGATGTGTGCTCGTATGATGATTAATGATGAGTTTACCTATATGCTATTACTCCCTAGTTATCTCCTATTGATGGTTGAATTTTCACGTCCATATTCTTAACGCGTTGTGTCTTCTAAGGTCGTAGGGTATGCTTTCTTCCCTAACTATTTGAGACTACCTTAAGGTTATTGCCTACAAAATCTCTAGGATTCATAAACTAATTCTAAGGTTATCTTTGGATTTTTAGCCTACAACTACTCTAGGCGATTATAAACTAATGCTCTTAAAGATTACTCAAGCATTAAAAACACAACGATGGCCTATCGCAATCCTAGGCCATATACAATTAAGATAAGAGACAACCAATCAATATTCAATACCTAGGTTTCATAGATCTAAGCAAACACATAAGTAAATTAGCCGGACATGGTGAACATGCAAGCATACACACATACAATTGAAGACATAACTGAATCAATGAAGTAAATTACTTATCTTGTTGTAAAATAGGATATGAGAACCCTAAGATACTGCCCAAGATAACCAAAAATCGTTATTAGGTTTTACTCCACAAAACTACCTCTCTAAAAGTCTGAAAATTCGAATTCTATATACAGAGGTACAACTGCGACGGCGTCACTCTTTAAGTGTGATGCCGTCGAATCGCCGTCATTAGGGTTTCGTCTTGACCACGTCAACTTTGTAATGGCGTCACCTTCCATCGGCTTTATCTTTTGACGCCGTCGGAATCTGAATCTAGGCCGTCTGAGTTGTGAAGCCCTACTCTTTAAAGCCTGACGCCGTCAGGTTAAAAATAGCAAATTCGCTACTAAGCCGTCACAATTTTGGAGCATGTTGCGACGGCGTCGCCCTTTGACTGTGACGTCGTCACCTTTAATTCTAGCAGCTTGAGTGTCTCAATCTTGACTTTGGCCATTTTCTTCATATATTCACGCCTTTTTGTCCAAATAAGTGTCATTCCAGCATTTTACCTTCAAGAGACCTAAAAATTGAAAAGGAACGAAATTAAGCAGTAACAGATATAAAAGTGGTCGATTAAGGGCTTAAATGACCCCTCAAAAGTGTACCTTTTAAATCCTTATCAGTTTATCCTCTAGAAATCTCAGATTCATTGTTTTTTCTATCCTCTTGGCAGATATATTATACGCCTTGTAAGCCTTACTATGAGCAGAATAACCCACTATAAAACCGTCATCAGCTTTCCCTTCAAATTTGCCCAAATGATCACTGGTGTTCAAGATAGTCACATGACAACCAAAAGGCTTAAAGTAACTAATGGTAGGAATCTTCCCAAACAGAAGTTCATAAGGTGTCTTATTGTGAGGACTAGTTATCAAAACCCTGTTCAAAACATAACAGGCAGTGCTGACTGCTTCAGTCCAGAACATGGTAGGTAACTTAGAATCAACAAGCATAGATCTTGCTGCTTCAATAAGGGTTCCGTTCTTCCTTTCAGCAACTCCATTATGTTGAGGAGTCCTGGCATTGTTGTAGTCCCTTTTTATCCCCTTAGACCCAATGAGTTCTACTAATTTGGAATTTTTGAACTCTGTCCTATTGTCACACCTTATGGCTTTAACCTTTTTATTCAGTTGGTTTTCAATCAGGGCAATAAAAGTTTGAAGAACCTGAAATGTTTCATCCTTAGTCCCCAAAAATAAAACCCAGCAAAACCTGTTGTAGTCATCAGTAACCACCAGACAATAATACTTGTGATCAATGCTTTTGATAGATGTAGGACCAAAGAGGTCCATGTGAAGAAGTTTTAGAGGTTCTGAGATTGTGCTGACTGCAGTAATGGATTTGTAAGAAGCCTTGTGTTGCTTTACCTTGTTGCAGGCCACACAATTATGCTCATTAGTGAAGACTTTGTAAGGAAGTCCATGGACCAAACCATGTTTTGCCAGCTTGTTGATAGTTTTGAAGTTTACATGAGCCATCCTTCTATGCCATTTGTTAGATTCATCCAATGATGCTTTTGCCACCAAACAAGCTAAATCTCCTTCGGGCTGGACATCATTAGGATTGAATGCATACAAATTATGTCTCCTTGGAACCTTCAGCACTACTTGACTGTCCTCAGGTATCTGAAAGTCTTTAGAAAGCACAAGACATTCATTATCAGTGAATAGAACACTGTTCTTCTTGTCACAGATTTGTGACACAGAAAATAGATTGAAGTTTCTGAGTTCTTTCACATAATACACATTTTCAAAGTCCAACTTGGAGGTCCTTATGGTTCCTTTCCCAGTTATCTTGCCATCTCCTCCTCCAAATGTAATAGTGCCTCCATGTAGAGAAACAAAATCATGCAATCTTTCTCTGTTCCCTGTCATACTCCTAGAACACCCACCATAAACAATACCTAAATCTTTATTCTTATGAGGATCATCCTACAAGTTAGAAAAATATACAACAACATTAGTATTCATGGAGACCCAAGTCATGACTGACTTGGGCCTGCCTTGTGGATCATAGATGAAAAACCTGTAGATTGATGAGATCCACCATTGTTCTTGGATTCATTCCCTAAGTATGGTTTGCATTGTCTCCAAGAGCAACCTGCTGAGGGCTTAACAGCAGTATCCCATCTCCCCCCCCCCCTTTATAGAATGGGTCATTATAAACAGGCCTTTATCCATTTTAAAAATATGTGCTAGTAGGTCTGATTAATGGCCTATGAACATTTCTTCTCCAATATGGTGGAAAGGGTCTATCAGCAGAAACTGGCTTACCAGCATGAACTGTTTACCAGCAGCAACTGGCTTACCAGCAGGAACTGGGTTACCAGTAGGAACTGGCTTACCAACAGGAACAGGTCTACCAGTAGGATTGGGTCTGCCAGTCCTCACATGTTTTCCAGTAGGAACAAATGGAGGTATTTTATTCACATCATTCCACATTGGTCTGGGCTTCTGTTGGTCAGTACACACACCCATTTGTTTCTAATAAAAGTCACAATCTTTAATAAGATGAAATGTACTACCACAAACAAAACATGATTTCTTCTTAAAAGGCTTGTTCATAACATGAGATGTCTTATTACAAGCAAACTTATTCAAACCACAACAAAAAACTGAATTGTTTTTAACAGAATTAAAAGAACAAGAAATGTTTTTAAAAGAAGATGTCTTTGAAGTAGATTCATCAGCAGCAACTCTTGGGGCAGGGTTAAAGGGCTTGGGTGAGGCAGACTTGTCACTTGAATCACAACTAGCAAAGTCACTGCAGTTGGTCTCTGAGGTCCTATCACTGGAAGAACAAGAGACAAATTCATTAGTTTCACTGCCAGTGTCAGGTAAGTCATTGGACTTTTTAACATAGGTCATATGTGATTAATCAAAGTCTGTGTCTGGGGAGGGTGGCCTAACAATTCCGTTTATAGATGAAGAAACTGAATGCATTTCTCCTTCTTTTAACAACTTAACAGGTTTTCGATACTCTTCTTCCTTAGCATCAGTGACAGGGTCAAAAACACTATATTCATTAGGGTCATATACATAATCTAGACCTATACAGTCCTTGAATCCCAACCCAATATTAGTTTTTACAGACATGGAACTATTCCATAACTTAGATAGATGCTTAGATTGTTCTTGCCACTATTTATGTCTAGCCACCTCACTTTCTAACTTAGCCTTTAGATACTCTTTTTCTAAATTTACCTTTACATTTTCACTCTCAGTAAATTTTAATATGTTAGTGGTGTTTTCTAAGTCTCTTTCTAGCACCCTAATTTTCTCTTCATAGGCCAATTGATTTTGTTGGTATCAAACCTTTTGTTTTTCCAAAGTTTTAACAGTATTTTTATAGGCTTGAACCTGAATAAAGTATTCTTTATATTGGTCATCAATGTCATCAAATTCCCTTTTAAATGCATCATACTTAAAATTACAACCAAATATACAAGTATTTACCTAAGATGAGATACCCATTATGGCAAACTCCTCAGCAGCATCTCCAGTCTCAGCAAGCATTCCAAACTAAGAAGAACTACCCTCCTTATCTTCAGTCTCATGAGCAGTCCAATCAAGCATTGAATCCACAGACACCAGGGCTTTAGGTTCCTCATGTTCCTTGAGCTTGAATGCAGAGTATCTTTTCTTGTCACTTCCCTTCTTATCTGGGTATTCCCTAGCAAAGTGACCCAATTGATTGCATTCATAACACCTGACCTTCTTTTGTCAAACCTGGTTGCCTCCCTTCCATGGAAATTGATCTTCCTGCCAGACTTCTTCTCAAATCTGTTGACTTTTACAGAAAGCATAGCCATCTTCCACTTTATGTCTAACTCCTCTAAGTCCCACTTATCCACCCGATCAAAATCCTCATAGGCCAGCTGTTGTTGAGGTTCACTGTCAGCAGCAAATGAGTAAAACACATCTTCCATCACATTACTAGACTTTGATTTTCTTGATCCAGAAGAGGTGTATGTTTTGGTTGCTGCTGATGATGAGGTGGGGCTATCAGCATAGGACATCTTGGTATTAGCACTGGTAGTATTAACAAATGCTGAATTTGTTGGAGTGAGAGAATAGCTTGAGTGACCCTTGATATTATTGTACAAGTCATCAAAGCTTAAGTATTCAAGGCCACCCTTTGCCTTGAGAGTAAGGCAAACCTGCCTCCAGGAAGAAGGTAGAGCCCTTAGGAACTTGGTGTTGCAGTCTTCATTGTCAGGTTTTGACTGCATCTGATTAAGTTGGCTCAAGATCTTCTAAAACCTGTCATACCCCTTGTGTATGGCTTCATCTTCATAAATCTTAAACTCCTGAAACTCCTACTTGAGCATTGTCTTTCTCATCTTCTTGGATTCTTCATTACCTCCAAACCTTGCCTTGATTGCTCGCTAGATTTCCTTTGCATCATCAAGGTGATGAAAACCACCCATATGGTCATCTGGAAGTGCTTAGAGCAAGATAGCCCTTGCTTTGGTTTCCATCTAAAGTGCAATATGTTCATCATTAGTTGCTGCAGGAAGAATTATCACGTTCCCTAGAGTATCTCTTCCCGTCTTGTTCTTACTATTGCCTTTCAGGACAGCATTCCAGAGATGGTAATCACTATTGTTGATCCAATTTTCCATCTTCATTGCCCAGATTTCATATTCGTCCTTTTTAAGATAGGGAAACTTAGCATTGTTGTTAGACATGGTGGTGGTAACAACCTGTTGAACTGTTTGAGTCTGAGTGCTGCTCTCAGGCTTTTCCATATCATCTTCTCCATCTGATGCAGGTTTTACTGACCAGGTTTTAATATATATAATGTCTCGTTATACCTATGGTCTACCCTAATGCACTAACGGGCAGTGTACCCGGTCGTGTATAGTGTAGTATTTGGTAAAACCGAGGTCGTCCCAAGAGCTATGTGTGTTGGATTAATACTAAGTCTAGGTGTCACAGATTTTTTAATTATTTAACTAATAAAGCAAATAAAGGCAAAGGTGTAATCAATAGAGGAGAGTGGTGCTAACCTAGTTATTCATCCTAGCTAGTAATGTCTACGTCTAATTACTTCCAATTACTTCAGGTGGGGTCAAAGTCGAGAGGACAACATTTGGTCAATTCGCCCTAACCTATCAGCAAAGATGCCACCACTGGAGAAGTTAGGTGTCCCCCCATAAGTCCAGTTGTTCCTGGTCCCCTAAGCCGAGTCATTAAGTACTGCTACTTGCTAGACTTATAATAGTGAGTGCCCGGGCGTTAGCAACTTAAACACTACCCCTAATTCTTAAGTTCATCCAAACGGTAGGTGATCAGTTGGTCAAATCGCACAAGTAGAAAGGGTCGTTAGTTGGTCATATCTTACCCTTCCCGTCTCAGTATACTCACTTAGGGTCAGTTGGTCATATCTCCTAAGCAACTAGCCTCTACCGCCATTCAAAACTACCGAAACAAGGGTAGCTACTAATAAACTATGCATGCATACACTTAGAAATAATTATACGGAAGTAATGTAAACGCAAAAAAAAACAATTAAGGAATCATAACTAGGCCAGCACCAAGAGGTGCTTAGCCGCTCATATTAATCATACAAATCAATTCAATATTTAATGTTACAAAATACATGAATCGAAAGTATAAAATGCTAATGCTTATCGTAGGGGAGTGATTTCTCCCTTGGAGATAGCTCCGTATGCTCCTCTAGACCTGCCTTTGGCTTCTTCCCACGTTCTTTGGTTGTGGTGTGTGAAATGGGATGCTTTGAAATTCTCGAAATTGTGGGGTATTTAAAGGCCAGATCTGGGTTACGGCGTAACTATTAGGTTCCCATATTAGTAACATAAGCATCAATATAAGAAAGGAGATGAAGGAAGGATCGGATGAACACACACACACTCTACGCGTAGGATATGAGAGAAAAGTTAAGCATAAGTGAAATGTAAATGTGAACAACCAACCTTCAAATGAAGGTTTACATGGGTATTTATAGGAAGGAACTAGGGCAACATGCAAGTTCCCTTCCTTTCCCATAATGGGCTTTGGCATAGGCTCATGGGCTTTCTACATGAGCCTAGCCTTGATTACTAACATAAAAGCCATAATTAAGCTAACTATTACATATTAATTACTAACACTTGAATTCTAGTTTAGGAGTGATTCCAACAATCTCCCCCTAAAAGTTAGTGATTGATGATTTGATCTTTAAACGTTGTAGGTGATGATGTAATAGTAGCTTTGACATCTTCTGACATTCTTATTTCTTATGAGAAGAAGTGCCTTAATTCGAACAATCTCCCCAGTGTAGGGAAATTGTTTCCTTTGAAGTATTCTGCTTTGACGTCATCATTTACTTTGTTCTTTGTGATGGAAGTGATAGTATGTTGTATTTGTCTGCATCAGGTCCTCTTCGTTGCTCCAGTGTCTCCACGTCTTTCTCCAACATGCTCACACGCTCTTTAACGTTGGATTTCAGTACTGATGTAGTTCTCTTAGTCTTTAAACTTTGTAGATTCTTTGACTTTGACGAAGAATCATTCTGACTTTGTGTTGCCTTTCGAGAGAACTTCAATTAGTGATGTTGTAGGTATGAGCATGTGGAGAATCTGCACGATCTTTTCCACCCGCAAGCATCCATAAGAAGAAACATAAAACATGGGTTAGAAATAATCCAGCGCTTACAAGTTTAAACTTTGAGAGTGTTAACAACATAGTGTGAAAACACAACTCTAATTCTTACAAAGGCTGTTCCTGAACCGGAGTCCTACAAGTGAGATAACGCGATGTACCGAAGTACACCTACAGTTCAGATGCGTCGCTGAGGTACACCGAAGCATCACCCCACGACTGTAGACCGTTTGCGACACACTAAGCGTAATCCATGGGGAGTTACCGAAGTGACCTGCTGTCAAGGCTGTTTGATGTTGACCCTGGCAGGAATTTCCATTTAATCACTGAGGATCACATGTGTGAACCTCGCATAAATGTTCTCGACAGATTGCTAAGATCTGTGAAGGACTCGATAATGTATCACTTGCGTCCTTATTGTTGAACGACAAGTGATGAAATGTCAAGTGTACCTAAGAGATCTTTTGATGAATCTCGCAGCTCTAGACTCAGTAGTGCGCTTTGGTTTTCCTGAGCGGAGACTAGGGATAGGGTCTCCTTCTTCAATACCAGCAATCTCTAAGAGAAAGCCGATAGTTTACGTAGGGTTCCCTGTGAGAATGAAACAAGCTTCTGTTGAGAGAAACTTAAGTGGCTAAGAAGGTTTAGTGCATGCGTCACTGGGTCCATGACAACTTTAATCTTCAATACCGGTGTCATCAAGTGACAACCAGTAGCATATGAATTGAACCCGATGTCTGCCCTAAGTTGAATAAGCTGGAGGGCTATTTATTTTCACCCTTTTCTTTACTTTACTTTTTAATTCTTCAACTCCTTCTTTCTCTGATTCTCTTTTTCTCCTTTTTATAATCGTACCTAAGGACTTCTAATTCTAACTATTGGTGGTGTCCTTGGGTAGATCCCTCCGGCTCTGGCGGATCATAGGATGGTTATTCCTAACCTTAGTCACCTTATAACTCCATGACTAACCTATGTTGCCATAAAACCATTTTATATGAAAATCTCTCAAAGTGGTTATGAGTAAAAGCATTTAATACCACTGTTGAGAGTTTAAGATTTTGCAGAAATACTCCCCCTCCACTCGTGCATAAGAATTTTGACAGAATTTGCACGGTGAGAGAAGAGCGCGCACTTTTGAATTGATCAACTCAAGATAGACAATCCCCCGCGAGACACGGTTACGTTGCATAGTTAAAGAGTTAAATTGTCAGCTTTTAGGTGACAACTAGCTCTAATAACTACCTTGAAGGTGTGGACAAACCTTGAAAGGTTGTCAAACCCGTCAAAGTTCATGTCTACCAAGAGTTTCTCGAATGGTACATTCTACTCGGACAAGTCCTTTGCGAGACACGTTTACATTACTAGCGAACTAGCTTGAAATTATTACCCGTCCCGGACAAGTCTTTTCGAGTTACTAACATTTAAGATCTCGTCAATTCATTGGTTAAGTCTTTTTAGCACGACGATTCATTAGCAATTCACAACATATTTCTTATCACATAATTTTTCTCCCCCTCAAAAATAGCATATAAATGTTATTTTTGACGAAATTTGATATCAAATATGACCATCTCGAGTTTTGTGGGAAGATTATCACGAAGAACAATTTTTTGAACGAAGTTTTTAATCAAATACTCCCCGTCAACAAGTGATATAAACTTTTGAGGTTTTGAAAATCATAAGGGAAAGTACTTGTCCTTTTGAGCAAAACTTTGAAAAGTGAAAGTTTTGATAAGTTTTACTCAAAAGTAAGAAGCTTTCGCTCCTTTTATAGGATTGTGGCACTGATGCGTACCACATGGTCCTTTCATGACATGAACGGGTTGTACACTGTTATTTGTGCACAAGCCATTGTCATATTAAAATCACACATCCAAAATATGATAAGAGAAACAGATTAAGGGGTACCAGGAGATTCAGGTAGTCCAGCAATAACTCCGTGAATGCATTCTGGACGTTGATAGCCTGTGAGAGATATGCTTGGACGACCACCTACGAAGCTCTCCAAAGTTCTGATCTGGTCCCTTCTGAACAACCTTTCATCAATCCGCGTGATGAGTTTCTTAACATCCCTTCTATCCCTCGAATTCCATCTCTTCGGTGACCCAATGCCTTCTTGTATCTCCTTTAACCGATAAGCTAAACCGTCCCTGACTTTCTTCAATGTGTGATCCCCAAACTTGTATAGCTCAATGCACGCCATGAAGCAATTGTGGTGTAGTTCACTTCTGTAGACTACCCCAAATGGTTTCTTGATTAAGGTGTACTGAGCAAGCTGGTTTATGTCTGGAAGGTCGAGCTGAGGTTTCGTGAGATTGACACGTTTCTGATACGATTCCACGACAAGTTGAATGTCTTCTACACGCTCTTGGATCACTATGCTTCTGATGAAGATTAATAATGACTTGATGTACTCGCGTTGGATTTCTGTAGAGAAATGTCGCATTCGTCCATATACCTTTACAAGATACATATCTTTAATGTCGTTTAGAGACAATCTCAGAAAATCCGCTTCACAGAAGTCATAGTCCTCTTCGTCTTGTCGTTTGACCACTATTTTCTTGAGGAATGTGTAGTCCCACTTTGATGAAAGAGTAACATGCTTAATAGCCACAATCCGTTTATCACTAAACACTTCCTTCTTTGATTTAAGAACCTGGCAGCTCTTGTAGTAGATTCTTCGGCGTTCAGGCCAATGATGACACTAGAACAAAAAGTGGATTTGGCCACACCGAATATGTGTGACGATATACATATAGTCACACATGTTTTTTCGGCCGTGTGTGACTAAAGGTCGCGTGACCATAGGTACCCTATGGTCACGTGTTTGACTTTTCTTTAGTCTCTATTGCAAAAGAGTAACCAAAACCGTAACATGTGTGACTAATTAGGTACAAATTTTGTTGGATTAATCCGTATTAGTGACCATAAACACTGTATAGTCACACAAAGCATGTTTGTTTTGGGTATTTAGTCACATACAATTAAGCATAAAGTGGCAAAAAGTGTTAATAAGTGTGACCATATGTTGTTTAAGGTGAAGAAATATGTCTTTTGTGTGACTATTGATCATCTAATGGCCACTTGAATTTTATGTTTGTGTGGCCTTTTCTAACATTTAATCACACAAAGCATGTTTGTTTTGGGTATTTAGTCACATACAATTAATCATAAAGTGGCTAAAAGTGTTAATAAGTGTGACCATATGGTGTTTCAAGTGAAGAAAGGTGTCTTTTGTGTGACTATTGATCATCCAATGGCCACATGAATTTTATGTTTGTGTGGCCTTTTCTAACATTTAGTCACACAAAGCATGTTTCTTTTGGTTATTTAGTCACATACAATTAAGCATAAAGTGGCAAAAGGTGTTAATAAGTGTGACCATATGGTGTTTAAGGTGAAGAAATATGTCTTTTGTGTGACTATTGATCATCCAATGGCCACTTGGATTTTATGTTTGTGTGGCCTTTTGTAACATTTAGTCACACAAAGCATGTTTGTTTTGGGTATTTAGTCACATACAATTAATCATAAAGTGGCTAAAAGTGTTAATAAGTGTGACCATATGGTGTTTCAAGTGAAGAAAGGTGTCTTTTGTGTGACTATTGATCATCCAATGGCCACATGAATTTTATTGTGTGGCCTTTTGTAACATTTAGTCACACAAAGCATGTTTGTTTTGGGTATTTAGTCACATACAATTACTCATAAAGTGGTTAAAAGTGTTAATAAGTGTGACCATATGGTGTTTTAAGTGAAGAAATGTGTGTTTTGTGTGACTATTGATCATCCAATGGCCACTTGAATTTTATGTTTGTGTGGCCTTTTCTAACATTTAGTCACACAAAGCATGTTTCTTTTGGGTATTTAGTCACATTCAATTAATCATAAAGTGGCCAAAAGTGTTAATAAGTGTGACCATATGGTGTTTCAAGTGAAGAAATGTGTGTTTTGTGTGACTATTGATCATCCAATGGCCACATGAATTTTATGTTTGTGTGGCCTTTTCTAACATTTAGTCACACAAAGCACGTTTCTTTTGGGTATTTAGTCACATCCAATTAATCATAAAGTGGCCAAAAGTGTTAATAAGTGTGACCATATGGTGTTTTAAGTGAAGAAATGTGTGTTTTGTGTGACTATTGCTCATCCAATGGCCACATGAATTTTATGTTTGTGTGGCCTTTTCTAACATTTAGTCACACAAAGCATGTTTCTTTTGGGTATTTAGTCACATACAAATTAAGCATAGAGTGGCCAAAAGTGTTAATAAGTGTGACCATATGGTGTTTTAAGTGAAGAAATGTGTGTTTTGTGTGACTATTGCTCATCCAATGGCCACATTAATTTTATGTTTGTGTGGCGCTTTCTAACATTTAGTCACGCATCGAATTAAGCAAACTGTGACCAAAAAGTGTTAATAATTGTGACTATATGAATCTTTTAGTCACATATAAGAAATCAATATATATCAAAACAAATTCTAATATATAAAAATATATTCAAAATATATTCAAATACAATAAAATTGGAATGTATATAAAATTGTAATGTCGTACATAATAAAATTCCCAATAATTTAACGACTTCTGACTCTTGATCTTCTTAGCTTCCTTTTGCATGGTATGACTAGAGACGTAGCGCTTCGTATGTAATTTAGGTGCAGTTCTGTTCTCACCAATCAGTTTTATGGTACTTGGTGGTGTTACCTGTAGGAAACAAAAGCCGGGGTATCAAACACTGAATTAAATATGAAGAATGATATATGTAGGTTTATAAAACACATGCATCTATGTACCTTTTCATCGAAAACCACTTGATCCTTTGGCCATGCATAAAAACCACCTACTGCATCCTTAACTGTTTTGAGACCGTTACTTCCTACATCCGGTATGCACGCTGCATCCACTAAAGATTTTTCAATAGACACTCTGTAGCAATCCTTTGGGAGTGGTTTGTTATGAGGCATTTGTTTTCCATCAGTTTTTTACACGGTACCCTCCGCAATAATAGTTGATTTCTTTAAGTGCCACAGTCTGCACTTAATTACCTAAAAAGATAATTTGTTGCATGTATATATGTATCAGTAATTAATTAAACTAAAGAACATATGAAAATGTTTAAATACATACTTGTGGTAGTACTGTTAATGGAGACTCATGTTCTTGTGATCCAGAAAGTTGACGTGAAGAATCCTTTCGTTTTGATCTACTCGATTTCTTAGATGCGACAGATTTAACAGTTTCCTATATGTATAATACACGGTAAATAAATAATGTATGTAGAATTCAAAAATCCCAGGGGGGGTGATTTATTACTTACACTTATTTGAATTTCCTTTTCCAAAGTTGCAAGTCCATTAGACTTCTCAATGCTCGCAACTTTCTCACGTCCAGCAACACGTGTTCCGGCATCCTCATCAGCACTGCTATTTAAAAGATTAATGTTCACCGGAGACACCTGAAATATAAATTATTTAAGAAGACTGCAGCAGTATTTAAAAGGGTAAAAAAAAGATGGAATGTTACTTTCTTATGTCTTACTTCCGTTTCTGTCAGTGGAGTTGAAGTTGACTGCAACTGCCCCCTTTGTGCAGCCAATTGTTTCATCAAATCCTGTATTACCGCCTCTTTTTCTTGACGTTGGCGCCTCTCATCATCAAGTTCACTTTGAAGTAACACCACTCTTTCATCAGATGCTTGTCTGATTCGAGGCAGATCAAAATACCTCTTGTAGGTTACTCCACCTCCCACTCCTCTCGCATATCCTCCCTTTTCCTTACCTAATACAAATATCATGGCATCAGTGCCATGATCAAGCTTCAAGGTTCCTTGTTTGATCTTCTCCTCCGTCTCTTTCTGCACACACAATATGGGAAATAGGTTATTTAATTCTACCAGTATCAAATTATAAATAACAGTATTAACTTATAACTAACAGAATTAATTAATAACTAACAGTTTTAACTAATACACTATCAGTTTTAACTAATACACTATCAGTATTAACTTATAACTAACGATAAACATAATCATAAAATGAGTCAAACTTAAAATTTTTTGTCCAACTGTTCTGATATCATCATCGTGAAATGCTCCGTCTTTATTCACCCTTCCTTTCAACCACAGCGTACCACGCGGTGGTTCTTCATCTGGTTCAATTTCTTTATTCTCGATCTTATAAACATCAAATACATACACTTGTAAGATAAACCAATATAAACGAAAGTATGATGCTATTAAATGCAAATGTTTAATGTTTAATGTTACCATTTTATCCATCACACGGGCGTATCCACCTCGTCCCATTCTATGCTAATAAACAGACTTGGAACGCGCCACTTTAGATGCAGCTGATTTCACCTTGCAACACAAAATAAAAAAGGTGTTTAGATGTAGTAATGCTGATAGTATACAACTAATATATATGGAAACATCAAATGTGACAGATATTTGAACTTGAATAAAAATGAATAATTAACACCTTGTATTCCTCAGTGGCCGTGTAGTTTACAAAATTTACCCAATCTTCAGCTTTTATAATTGCACTATACTTCGCCGGGACTTCATTAAGTTTTGAAAGGGTATTTTGGTTGGGCAATATGTAGTTTTCGGTCAATTTCCTTCTGAAATTCCTTAGAAGTTGACCAAGACGATTCATTATCAGCTTTCGGACAGTCAAGCCAACATCAAAATATCGCTGCAAAGATTAACACAATGTTGTTAATTAGTTGCACATAATGTAAATGCAGAGATAAACTTATTAACACATTGTACCTACGACAGCCAAGCCACTACTAGTTAAAAAAAAGTATATGTGTACCGTGATTTCGTCCCACATTTTATCTCTTGCTTCTGAATCAACCTTCCTCCAGGATAGAATCCTGACACCTATATGCTCACGAACCAAATCACCCAAAAAACTCGAAAACAATGCCCTGTTTTTTCCTGATATCCTATTCAGTGCATCGAAGGTTACACTGACCTTTATTCCGTCGGTTTTTCCATAATCCCTGCGAAACTTAGCTAACCTAGTTATGCCCCTCTTAACAACATTCGCATTTGAATGGTTGTTTTCAGCATCCTCACCCTCATCTGAATACGCCTCTGATTCATATCCAAATGGGTTATCATTTTCACGATCAGAATAAACCAAATCATCCTGACAATTGGTTTGAGTTGCCATGATTCGTCAGAAGTAATGTGTTAAAGAAAATTAGTAAACTTAATTGGTAAATAATGGTGTAAAAATTGAAGTTCTGGTTGTTTTGCTTGAATCCTGATTTATTGGAGTAAAATTAGGGCTCATTATGGGGCAGTTTTTCAAATAAGGAAACCATAAATTCCTAAGTACTTTTAAAAATTTTGGCTGAAATTTGGCTCCAAATTTCATAATTTTAAAATGTGGCTCCAAATTGATAATATAGAATTTAAATATTTCATTTTTGGCTGCATTTTGAAACCAACACACCCATGACAGAAATGGTTCTTACCCACAGTCCCAAACACCCATATAACTTCAAACCAGCTGTATCAAAGCACATATAACTGCAGCTACACTAAAATCTCACCACATGGCGCATACAAATGAAGAAACAAAATAAAAAAATGGAATTAAAGCAACTATAACTAATAAGCAGTCCCATATAAACAAGTAAGCACAAAAATAATCAAATCCAACCAAGGACTGCTGACACAACAAACAGCCCTGATACCTTACTTTAAGCCTATAAATAACCTATTTATAAGCACTTAAATAAGCTCTAACATCCTCCAACAGTAAAAAAAATCAAGAAATCATGTAAATGCAATTGACTTAAAGCAAAAACAACAACAAAAACACCCTAAAAATTGACAACAACCTAAAAAATGAACAACCTAAGCAAAGCACTTATGAACCGCATATCCATGGCTCAACATTGAACAGAGTTTGGATCAACCTCAAACCTACAATAATACATTCTACTAGATATGAACTTAAACACCACAACCAATTCCTAAATGCAAAACAACATTAAAAAATGATGAAACAAACTAGCGAGCGCAACCCATTCCATTCCATTGGATAAACCATCAAAAGATCCATACATGTTTCATCGTTAATATATCTACAAACCATAATATTAAACCAAGACATTAGACATTATAAACAGATGACACTATAGCAAAAGAAACCATTCCTTTACATAGCGAGCAACCCTTCAACCATTCATCGACTTAATTTGTTCTTCCTTGGTCTCGATATCCTCCTCAGCTTGAGTAATGAGATCATTCAACCCCTGCAGCTTAGTCCTCGTAGCCTCCATGTCATGCCTAAGATCCATCAATGTGTCAAAATATTCATCCCCATCTCCAATAGCTACCATCTCAGCAATTAAAGCATTAAAATGCGCAATCTCATTCTTTACTGTGGTGGCCTCTTCGCGCATCCGGTTTATAAAGCCACGGAGACTGGAAATTTGCTGAGCCTTGAAGAAACTCATGTAACCATCAACAGATGTCTCCCCGCTAAACTCAATTAGGTCATCAATAACACGCTTAGCCAAATGGTTTTGTGGTGATGGTGCTGCCATTGATAATGAAATTGGGTAAAATATGATATTATTGAAAGATTGCAAAGAAAGGTTGAAGAAGAGTTGTGGGGATAGTGTGATAGAGAAGATACTTGTAACTCCTTATGAATTCAAACTATAAAGACCTAAAATTTAAAACCGCAAAACAAGTCCTCGTTTTAAACTATCACTATAAATTAATTAGGGGTGTTTATCCGTTTGGTTATCGGGTTGTTTGGTTTTTATAATCGGTAATCTTTTTATTCGGTTCAACACGAAAACCGAACCGAACCGGACTAGAATTAAACCGAAGCGAGCCAAAAACCGAATATGAATTCAGTTCGCTTCTTGGGTTGACCCGAAAAGTCTTAAAAACGGATAAAACGGAAAGAAACGGACTAACGCAGACGGAAACGTGTAAGAACGTAAGAAAACGTATGGAACTTAAGAAAATGTACATTAATATGTAAGACATATGAAAGCGTATGAAAACGGACGAAGATGTCTAAAATAGATGAAAACGGGTAGAAATGGACGAAAACGGTCAAAAAACTTATACAAACGGACTAAAACATGAAAAACCCAGCGAGAAAGTGTAAACACGGACGAAAACGTGTAAACAAAAACGTAACGTATAAAAACTGATTAAAAAGGACAAAGTCGTACGAAAACGGTTGAAAAAGTATGAAAACAGACGCAAACGTGTAAAACCGTATGAAAATGTGTAACAGTGTAAGAAAGCGTATGAAAACGGTGAAAAAGTCTTCAAAACATATGAAAATGGCTAAAACGGAAAAAAAAACGAACTAAAGCGGACGAAAACGTATAAGAACGTAATAAAATGTATGTTAATATGTAAAACATATGAAAAAAGACGCAAAACGTCTAAAATAGATGAAAACGACTAGAAACGGACGAAAATGGTCAAAAACTTATACAAACGGACTAAAACATGAAAAACCAGCGACAAAGTTTAAACACGGACGAAAACGTGTAAACAAAAACAAAAACGTATAAAAACTTATTAAAAAGGACAAAGTCGTACGAAAACGGTGGAAAAAGTATGAAAACGGACGAAAACGTGTAAAAAAAAACAAAAACGTATAAAAACTTATTAAAAAGGACAAAGTCGTACGAAAACGGTGGAAAAAGTATGAAAACATACGCAAACGTGTAAAAACGTATGAAAATGTGTAAAAGTGTAAAAACGTAAAAAAATGGACGAAAACATGTGAAAAGTGACGAAAACGTGTAAAAACGTACAAAATCGGAAGAAAACATGTACAAAACTAAGAAAACGTATAAACACGGACGAAAACGTATAGGACAGACTAAAACGCACGAAAACGCACAAGGGTTGTGTTACCGTGCCCAACGTATATAACGCAACCCTAAACACAGTTTCACACAATGTTTTGAGTAAGACACTTGAGTTAATGATTTTATGTCATCCTGAAATGTCAAAATTAACGTGCCCACCTTTAATAACTTTAATACAATTCATATAACCTTCACACTATAATATGGGTCAAAAGCATTGGGTTATAGTTGCTTAGAGTTTCATTTTACGACATGATTCAATCAATAGTATATATAAAATTATATCTGAAACCATGTTACGGTTTTGGAAATTCAAACATGTTACGGTTTTGGAAATTCGCGTTCGGTTTAGGAAATTCAAACATTCAATCAATAGTATATATGAAATTATAGTCACACATGTTACGGTTTTGGAAATTCGTGTTCGGTTCGTGATCGGGTGATAAATAATAATGAAAGATATTTGGATTTTGTGAATAAATTGATGAAACATACACTAAAAACAAAAAAAGAGCAAGGTTAGATCAAGTGGTTAACACTCTTGCCTCTGGAGAAAGAGGTCAAGGGTTCGATCCTTACCCCTTGCAAGGCCTGAGGTTCTTTTCTACCTTTGGTAGAAAAGAAAGCAGCCTCTCAAGGGTTCGATCCTTACCCCTTGCAAGGCCGGAGGTTCTTTTCTACCTTTGGTAGAAAAGAAAGCAGCCTCTCAAGGGTTCGATCCTCACCCCTTGCAAGGCCGGAGGTCATTTTCAACCTTTGGTAGAACCGGAAGCAGCCTCTCTACCTTATGTAGGGGTAAGGCTGTCTACGTCTCAACCTCCCACATACACTGTGGAAGACGATATTAGGACCCATAACCCGTGGAAGACGGTACTGGGAGTTAGTTTATTTTTTTATTTTTTTATTTTTTTAAACTAAAAACAACTAAATAAGCAAATAAATCAACTAACAAAAGTCGAAATAACGTAAAATGCACTTAATCCTAAAAATACCAAATATTGTAAATTTAAGCATAAAATTTAAAATTATTTTTTAAAAGTCCTAAATACTTAAACATATATATATATATATATATATATATATATATATATATATATATATATATATATATATATATATATATATATATATATATATATATATTTTAAATTATACTTTTCTGAATTTTATTTTATTTATTATGAATAAAAAACCTTTTTAAACTAAATAAATGAAAAAAATCATTAAATCATAAGAGAAAAAACATTTTTAAACTAATATGAAAATTTTTCAAAAATTTATGCAAATTTAAAATTCCCCCCACAAATTAAATTTATTCCCCCCAAAGTTTGCATCAAGGCATTTCAAACTAATTGCAAAAATTAACTCCTCCTCCTCCTCCTCCTGTACCGCCACACCTCCCTCTCATCTCACTACAAATCCCGTCACCACCACAACTCTCCCGTCATAGACCCACCAGTCCCGTCACCACTGGTAAGTATTGTTATCTTCGTTTTGTACACATCGTTCTAACACATAAAATAACCCTGTTAAGCCTATTATAATTGAACATTTGTTTCGAGATATCCTCTTGTAAATTATGTCAGTTTCTTGTTAAATTTAGATAGTTAATTGGTTAAAAAATTTAAGAAACCCTGTTAAGCCTGTTACCACATGAACATGGAACCATAATTTAGCTAGTTAATTTCTTATTTTTCCTTGACCCAAACATCCCTTTAGGAACTGTTTCATTAGACTTTATTCAATTCTTAGCATAATTCAATACGACATTCAATCTTTGAGCTATCCTCATTACTTGGAATGTCTTTTTTAACTTTTAAGATCATCAATTGAAGTTTGATGTTGTCTTGTATAATCTTCAATAACTTGGACTGTCTTTTTAACATGCCTGCAGGGACTATATTTATAAACATTGCTGCTCGGATAAGTGGGACACATTTATAAACATGGACAAGTCTTGGATAGGAACTAATAGGACCAACAAATCTTATGTTGATGGAGTAGCAGCGTTTATTGATTATGCAGTACACAACTTGCGGAAGATGGGGAACATCGACCCACGAGTTAAGAAAAATGATCTTTCAATGCCATGTCCGTGTACAGATTGTTTAAACCACATAGAGCATCAAGTGGAGAAAGTGCAGTTCCATTTATTCAGCAATGGGTTTGATCTAAGCTACCTAAACTGGACTAAACATGGAGAGAAGGATGAGACATCAATAAGTACCGAAACACCTGTTAACGCTACAACAGAGTTTGTTGACGACACGGATTTTGCTTCAGATATTCCAACAGATGCCCCAGCAACAGTAGAAATGGTTAATGCTACAAAAGATAATTTTGATGAGGATGATCTTGTCAAGTTTCAACAATTATTATTAGACGCAGAGAAGCCTCTTTACGCAGGATGTCCTGACTTCACAAAGATGTCTGCAATAGTTAAACTACTCAACTTGAAGGGTAAGTACGGATGTTCTGATAAGTTCTTTACTGAATTACTAGGATTGTTAAAGAAGATGCTGCCTGCTGGTAACGAAATGGTGGAAAAAACTTATCAAGCCAAAAAATATTTGAAATTGATGGGATCAGGATACAAAACGATACATGTATGTATCAACAACTGCCTTCTTTACTGGAAGGGTGACAAGGATTTGACTGCATGTCGAACTTGTGGGATATCAAGATGGAAGGTGGATAATAAGACTAAGAAAGTGTACGAAAACATTCCAGCAAAGGTAATGTGGTACTTTCCAATTATACCAAGACTGCAACGACTATTTAAGCTAGAAAGTATTTCAGAGGATTTAAGATGGCACGCGACACGGAGGATAACCGATGGTGTGTTACGTCACCCCGCAGATTCAAAGGCATGACGTACCATAGATGAAAAATTCCCTGAAATTGCTGAAGATCCAAGAAATCTACGGCTAGGAATATCGGCTGATGGGGTTGACGTCAACTCAGGAAATAGGCATCACAGTGTATGGCCAGTTTTAACGGTCATATACAACCTTCCTCCATGGTTGTGTATGAAAAGAAAGTTTATCATGCTTTCGGTATTAATATCGGGATACCCGGGAAATGATATCGATGTTTTTTTAGAACCGTTTGTTGATGATCTGCAAACCTTATTCGATACAGGGGTTGATACATATGATGCATCCACAAAAGATAACTTTAATCTACGTGCCATTGTGTTATGGACAATAAATGATTACCCTGCACTTGGTACATTATGTGGCTGCCCGTACAGTGGATTCAAAGGTTGTGTAGTATGTGGGAAAGATACAAACTGTGTTAGACTTTCTGCCTCATCCAAGCAAAGTTATGTTGGTCACAGACGATATCTACCATATGACCATCCGTTCAGAAGGCAAAGGAAGGCATTTAATGGACAACAAGAATTTCTCCCGGCTCCAAACCCAATGACCGAGGAACAAATATACAACGAGGTACAACATATTGAAAATAAGTGGGGAAAAGGAAAACGAACAAACAATAATGCATCAGAAAACCAAGAAGATACGAGAGGTAGAGGTGGGAAGATTCAAAAGCAGAAAAGAAACATAACAGAAGTAGAGGGTAGTTCAAGCCAAGTAAACGGACAAAACGGTGCGTATTGGAAGAAATTCAACATTTGGTATCGAAAACTTAGGTATTGGAGGCATAATTCTGTTCCACATTGTATTGATTTTATGCATGTAGAAAAGAATGTTGCTGAGAGTCTCGTCGGAACTTTGCTACATGTTCCAGGAAAAACGAAAGATGGACTGAATGCTCGATTGGATCTGGCTGAGTTGGGGGTAAAACAAGAGTTGTTTGCTATGCAAGAACAAGACAAAACAACACTACCTCCAGCAGGTTACACATTAACGAATGCTGAAAAAGATATTTTTTGTGAAACTTTACACAACATCAGGGTACCACAAGGCTATTGTTCAATTTTCTCTTCTTTGGTCAGCCTAAAGGATAGGAAGCTCATTGGCCTAAAATCGCATGACTATCACATGCTAATGCAAGAGTTTCTGCCAATTGCAATACGTTCAATCATGCACCCACCCACACGATATGCTATTATCAGGTTTTGCTTTTTCTTTAAATCAATATGTTGCAAAGAAATAATATTGCAAGAACTAGATAATATGCAAGCAGAACTGGTAGTGACACTGTGCCTACTCGAGAAGTTCTTTCCTCCATCATTCTTTGATATTATGATACATTTGACTGTGCACCTAACTAGGGAGGTAAATATATGCGGTCCCATATGCTTTCGGTGGGTGTATCCATTCGAAAGATGTATGAAGGTTATTAAAGGACATGTGCGGAACAGAAATAGACCAGAAGGATGCATTGCTGAGGAGACTATTGCGGAAGAAACAATAGAGTTTTTTAGCGAATATCATAAATCCATGAAAACTGTTGGTATCCCACCTGATAAACATGAAACAGATGAAAATGAGGAAGGAAAGCCATTGTCGGCCGGCAAATCAACTGAAGTTTCTGCGGAACTCTTTCAGAAAGCACATTTGTATGTAATAAATAATACAGATGAAATTGTACCGTATATCGAGTAAGTCTTATTAACACATGTCTATTTCGTTACTGAAAATTAAATGATGTATCAAATATAATAATCAAACACGTTGTTTCAGGCGACACAAGCAAGTTTTGAAAGCAGAAAACCCGGGTAAACGAATAGCATTTCTGGAGAATGAGCACAGCAAATCTTTTGCCAATTGGTTACGCAAAGAAGTAATTAATCTTATGTTACTCAACATACCCTTTCTAAACCTTATTTCTCAGCTCATTTTGATCTGAAAATTGGTGTACTTATTGTTTTGAGCTAATATATACTTTTAATGAAATTCAGGTTGAGAGAGAGTTACAAATTGACAAAGAAAGTGTATCAGAAACTGTAAGGTGGATATCCTATGGACCACGCGCCACCGTAGTGAAATACGATGCATATCACATCAATGGGTATACTTTTCGTACAAAAGATCATGAAGGCAAAGTTTACCAGAACAGTGGGGTTATTGTTGAGGCATTAGATATCCACATATCTAAAGAAGTTGCAACCACAAGAAAAGCATATTATTATGGGGTTTTACAGGAGATATGGGAACTAGATTACCGTTACATGCAAATTCCTCTTTTCAAATGTGACTGGGTTAATCACAAAGCTGGTGGTGTGAAACGCGATACTACGCTTGGGTATACATTGGTTGACCTGAATAGTTTAGGCCACAAGGTTGATCCGTTCATATTAGCCGCACAAGAACGACAAGTGTTTTATGTGAAAGACCAGGTAGATAAAAAATTGTCTATTGTGTTTAAGACACCTCCCAAGAATTACAAAGATAAGTATGACGAAGCCGATGAGGAATTTAGTACCGTCATTCACCAGCACAATGATAACATATTGCCACGTGTGGATCGACGTGACTTGGGTAACGAATCACGAACGGACTACTATCGAACCGACTGTGGAGGTGTTGTTATACGAAAGTCCAAGTGAACCATGTTATGGTCAAGTTGTCACACTCTACCTTTATCATATTTCACTCTTTTAAAGCATATAGACATTCGATTTTTTGTACTTTTTTAAGAATTTATGTTTATAATACAAGACTTAATATTAGCTAAATCTGTTAGGTATATTTTTTTGTTTAAGGATATGTTGAAAAGAAAGAATTCTCACAGATTGGAGATGTATGGAAGCTGTGCTAGTTGATGTGCTATAGTACAGAGTTAATTCTGGTGATGTCATTTTTAAGTCTGTTTGACCATTCTTTAGTCTGGTAGTGCAAAAAATAAAAAACGATTTTTACTGTATAAATAGTACCGTTACCTAATTTTAGATGGTCAGAAGTATTTATATGGATAATTTTTATTTTTAGAAATCATATTTATCCTTTAATTACTTTATCTTAATCTTTAAAAGTTTAATTATTTTATTTCGATTAAGTCTCCTCACCAGCACTAAACCCTAATTGCCCTGCACTACCAGTAATTCAATTAACATAAAAGATGGCACAATTAAAGTTTGTAGACAAGCACAATCAAGTGGGATTTCTCAAAAAGCCTGCTGAAAGCACAGGCTTCGAGCAGATAGTGGACTTTCTAAAGGGTAGTCATATCAGGTATGCCCTTACTCATAATCCAACTATATATGATTCCCTAGTCAAACAGTTCTGGCAGACTGCTACTGCTAGAACTATTGCTGATGGGACACTAGAGTTAAATGCAACTATTGATACGTTAGAGTATTCAATCACTGAGGAATCAGTCAGAAGCAAGCTTCAATTGGCTGATGCCTCAGGGATTTCAATGTTGGCAAATCATGACCTCTTTCAGGGATTGGAAAAGATTGGATATCCAACTGATGGAACATTCACTTTTTGGAAGAGTCATTTTACGCCACAATGGCGTTTCCTTGTGCATCATATTTTACATTGTATGAGCTCTAAAAGTGGTGGATGGGATCAATTTGGAAGCAATATTGCTTCTGCATTGGTCTGTCTCTCCACTGGCAGACTCTTCAATTTTTCAAAAATGATTTTTGATGCCATGGTTGCTAATTCCAAGAATAAGAAAAAGTTTTTGATGTACCCAAGATTTTTGCAAATGATCTTAAATGTTGAAACAGCAAGCAAACATCCTTACATTGCTCTCCCTTTCACTAAAAAGATATTTGGTAATATGAAAAGGGGTTTTGAAGGGGCACACAAGCCACTTTTGTCTGCTATGTTGCCTTCTGTTGCTACTAACCCTGAAGGTACATCTACATCTATTCCATCTCCTACTACTACATCAGAAGCTCAGGCTCAACCTACATCTGAACCTGAAAAAACAGAGTTTCAACAGAGGACACCAACACCCCCACCACCTTCACCTTCAGTCCATAAGGAAGAACCACCAGTGATTCCTCAACCACAACCTCCAACACCCACTACTACCGCAGAACCCAGTTCCTTATCTATGGAAGATCTACTTCAACTGGTTCCACAAATGATTTCAAGGGTTGATGAGTTGGAGAAAAAATTGAAGAAGACCAAGAAGTCACTGGGGACTACTCGCAAAAGAGTTAAGAAATTGGAGGGGAAATTCAAACAGACGGGGATAGACATTACAGACTCAGAAGGTGAGGAATCCTCTGAGGAAACTCAAATTAGTCCTCAAGGATTGGAAGCAGCTGAAATCTTGGTTAAGAATTTAAATCACAAGAAATCCTTTAAGAAGAGACTGGATAAAGAAGCTGCAAGTTCTAGTGGAGTGGATAAGTCTGGTGACTTTACTAACGATAAGTCTGGTGGTGCTGAAATTAAATCTGCTTTTGATGAAGATTTTAATACTGGCTTTGATGCTGAAGTTAATACAAGTACTGAACATATTAATCCTGGTAGTGATCCAGGTAGTACTGGTGAGGAGTTTGTGCATAGGGAAGGCAAAGGAATAGTGCAAGAATCTTCTGAGCCAGTGAAGACCAAAAAGTAACTCGCAGAAGAGGAAGCTAGCTTTGCTGAGATTGCTAGGATTCAAGCAGAGGATGCGGCTGAAGAAGCTAAACGTGCAGAACAAACAAGGGATGATGAGCTGATTGCCAAAACTCTGCAGGAGGAACCACAATTAACTGAAGAACAAATGAAAAGGAAAGCTGAAGTTCTGGAATCTGCCAAATTCTACACTGATGAAGAATGGGATACTATAAAGGCCAGAATATTAGTAAACAGAGATATCCTTCCTGATATTAGCGGAGAAGACTATGCAAGTAAAATGGTTGAGATAATTAATGAGAAGAAGAGGCTTCTCAGAGAGCAGAGACAAAGAGAAAGGATGAACAGACCCTTGACCAAATCTGAGCAAAGGGATTATATGATCCACTACGTCAAAAATCAAGGGAATCGTACCTGGAAGTTGAGCCAGTTAAGGAAACTGAAGAATGATGAACTAAAAGCAGAATTTGAAAAAGCAATGTACCAAAATAAAAATTTTATTCCAATGGATTCAGAGTTGGAAGCTTCAACGTTTAAAAGGAAGGGTTACAATCTTCAACCAAAGGATGCTAAGAAGCACAAGATTGCAGAGACTGAAAAGGTTGATGAAGCTGAAAAACTTGGTGATAAGCCAAAAACTGTAAAGAAAGAGGAGGAAGCTGAGGTTAAGCAACCAGTTTTGAATATGACAAGGAAGAAATCCACTGGAAAGAAAGGAGTGAAAAAGGATAAGACAAATGTTAAGAAGGAAGTGGAAGAGTACATGAAGGATAAGGTTGATGAACCGTCATCAGAAGAGTTTACCATGGGCTCCATTCCTACAGGTTCAGCACTTCCTGCTAAGATTGCAAAGGTTTAGATCATCAAAAATGGGAAAAAGGTAGTTTACCTGATAGTAAGGGAAAATCACACAGACACTATATATGTGAACTTTCCTGGTTTATTGAGTGATTTGTCCAGGGATGATTTGAAGACCATGTACCAGCTGATGATGGAGAAGCATGGTGACGAGAGACCTGAAGAGGAATATGAAAGAGTCCTTTGGGGTGACTTGAAGACCATGTTTGAGACACCAGATGCTGATGATGAAATGTGGAAGCTGGCCTGTCAAGAACAAGTGATCAGATGGGGTAATTTCCACACTTGTCAGGTGCACTGTTTGGAATTAGAAACTGCAATTCTTTATATGCTTACAGAAGTGGAGTATCCACTTCCAAACAGTATTTGCAGGGCTATGCTTGAGAAGAAGCTTTTTGGTGAAAGAAAGGATGATGCATGCTATCAGCTTTTGAGGTTAATTGAATCAAAAGCTCAACAGCAATAATACTGGCAGTATAACAGTTAAGTCTGGTAGTATTTGTAGTTAGTTCTGTTTATGAAAAACATAATAGTTTATTAGAGTTTAGGGAATGCATATGTACGTGTAGAGATATCTTAGGAAGAGATATCTATATCCTTCTACACGTTTTGTATACTAGGTTTTCCTAAGTGTATAAAGGAACCCTAAAGTATAGTGAAATGAACTTGTACTTAGACGAATAGAAATATTAATAAAATAAGTTTATTAGTGAAATAGTATTTGTGTTCTTCTTGCTTGTTGTTAAGATTCCGCATTAACAATCAAGTACTCGTTGTTAAAGAGTTCTTCATATATATAATTAGTTTGGATTTATCCAAGTTTAGTATATTGTGGTGTTGCACAAGTGTTAATGTGTGTGCATATCAATGTGACTATAAAAGCCATCACCTACAAACCCACATTTTCATTAACAGCACAATAAATGCAACAAACTTGACCATATGGTGTTTAAAGTGAAGAAACGTGTATTTTTTGTGACTATTGATTATCCAATGGCCACATCAAATTTATGTTTGTGTGGCCTTTTCTAACATTTAGTCGCACAAAGAATGTTTGTTTTGGGTATTTAGTCACATACAATTTATCATAAAGTGGCTAAAAGTGTGAATAAGTGTGACCATATGCTGTTTCAAGTGAAGAAATGTGTGTTTTGTGTGACTATTGATCATCCAATGGCCACTTGAATTTTATGTTTGTGTGGCCTTTTGTAACATTTAGTCACACAAAGCATGTTTGTTTTGGGTATTTAGTCACATATAATTACTCATAAAGTGGCTAAAAGTGTTAATAAGTGTGACCATATGGTGTTTCAAGTGAAGAAAGGTGTATTTTGTATGACTATTGATCATCCAATGGCCACATGAATTTTATGTTTGTGTAGCCTTTTCTAAAATTTAGTCACACAAAGCATGTTTGTTTTGGGTATTTAGTCACATACAATTAACCATAAAGTGGCTAAAAGTGTTAATAAGTGTGACCATATGGTGTTTAAAGTGAGGAAACGTGTATTTTGAGTGACTATTCATCATCCAATGGCCACATATTAAGTTACGTGACCATATGTACTGGATTTTGGCTACACTTGAATAATATGTGTGACAAAACGTTTAGTGTGACCATATATGGCATTTGGTCATGGTGTTAGTAGCAAATGTGACTTTATAGATTAGCTTTCGGCAAGCTAACACAAACTAAACTTTAAACACACATATTAACTTATGTGAACATATGTACTGGATTTTGGCTACACTTAACGAATGTGTGACAAAACATTTAGTGTGACCATATATGGCTTTTGGTCACAGTGTTCAAGTGTGTGACATATATTTGTCACTGTTTATATGTATATCGTGACTAATGCTTCAACCTTACTTTTCATTTGTCACTTGTTCCAATTTCAGATGTGGCTAAAGAGTTGGCAAAACATATCAGTCACCCTTAAATAATGTGTGACAAAACTTGACTCTATGATTTAGACACACAAAAAATTACTTCATGTGACTAACGCATCAAGGTTACTTGTATTTGTCACGCGTTCCAAATTCATATGTGGCTAAATGATCTGAAACAAAATCACCAGATACCTTTAGCCACACAATGTTCAATTGTGTGGCGATACAGTTCTAATGGTCACACAATTAAAATTTTCATGTGTGACTAATTAGTACATGTTGTCAATTTTCGTACCTTCAGCCACACAAATATGCGAATGTGTGGCTGTTCCATTTTGACCATGCGTGACCAAATCCCGTTTTTGTACTAGTGTGAATCCCATAAAATGCATCGATATCATACTTTTCCACTTTGTCAGCAAACATGTGTGTGGCGTATTCCTCGATGGCTATGTTGTTTGAGTATATTGCTGTCGGGAAAGGGAGTGTGAGTGATGTAGCGTATTTCATGGAGACATCGCTACTGTGTAGAAGAAACTCTAGGTCATTGTTGAAGAAATAGCAGAATGGAATCTTGGGTTGATCTGGTTGGCCAATTGTAGGTAGTGGTCTGGTCCAGTCAGTGTAATATGGAGCCTTGTATTTTCTGGTGTAATCAATGTTAGCTTCAGGGTTGAGCCAATCGATGTTGTTAGACATAGCCCTTGCAATGTTGTCAAGATGATATTCTACTTCAATTGCACTCTCTGAGCTGTCTTTAAGAAGTTGAAATGCATCGTTCTTGATTCGCTTCAACTCTGCCTTAGTCATTTTCTTCACCCTAAACTTTTCTTGAATGAACTTAGCATGCTCCAATGTACGACCATCTACCATTTCCTGACCTTCCGGTAAGTGAGGTGTAGCATCAACAAGTTTAGAGAACCAGTCATACTCTTCAATTTCATCTTCATCTAGCCATGAGACAACATCGATCTTCTTCTTCTTTTTCTTTGGCTTTGATGATGATTTTGGTTCTTTGTTGTGGCGGGAGAGGTGGGTTGTTGTTGAGGCTCTGGGATCTCTTCATCGTCACCACCAGTGTATTTGAAGTGATCACCGGTTTTCTCTGTTGATGGTGGTAACTCAGAGTCCTGAGGTTTATCAGTAGCAGCAGAACGTGGAGGAGATATTCTTACGGTTGGAGTCCTTTGAAGTGGTGGTGGCATAGAGGAAGATTCACCAGACTTCTTCTTGCGTTTTGATTCTTTATCTTTATCCGCATCATCATCGTCTCTAGGACGCTTAGCCGTTTCAGCTGCCGCTTTGCATCCCGTTTTAAGTTGGTATTCCAGCAATGCTTCAAACAATTTACCTTCGTCAGAAGTAAACTTTGCAGATTGTTTTGGCATTTGAAGTACAAGCTTGGAAACCAATTCCGCATCGGAGAAAGCTGTAGGCTCAGTTGGGTTAATTGTAACAGTTAAGGGCGTTGATCTGATTTTTTGTTTGGCCAATTGCATGAGATTCGGATAGAGTTGTCTGGTGAACATCTCTTTTGTCACTCCAGGAACAATGTCGAGTAGGAACTTATGAGTATATTCCCTAATCATCTTGTTCATTTCCTCTTGGACATCACGATTGATAAACTTCTGGATATGCTCCGTTTCACTCAACATCTCGTTTATCCCGTCTTGTAGAAGATTGATCCTGTCAGCGAGTTGATTCAGCTTTTTGTTGGTCACGTCTTTCTTCCTGACTTGCTTGACAGCTTTGACAATCTTTGTCTTAACACGGGATATCCAAGAGTCGGTTGGTTTCTTTACTGACTTGGATGCAGATCTGGTTGTGCCTTTGGATGGTGGAGGTGAAGAGTGAGAAGACGAGTCTGATGGTGATGAGACATGAGGAGGCTCAGGGTCCTTTGGTGGCTCAGAAGTTAGTTCCTTGGAGCGTGCTGGACTATCTAGAAGAAAATCATCATAATCAACTTCGTCATCTTTTCCAGATTTAGCCATTTCTTCAGCCTTGGTCCTGGCTTCTTCATCTGCTTGAGCTTGAGCTTGAGCTTGAGCTTCTTTTTCTGCATTTTCTTTAGCTGCAGCCTCAACATCTTCATCAGGAATTTTCTCAGACTTCTCCATTTCTGGTTCCTCAAAGTCATAGTTGATAGAATCCTCAAGTTGCCTTTGTTGTTGTTCGTGGGTGGTGGTACCAGTTCCCTTATCGGGTTGATTAACCGCATCGGAAACTGGTGTAGATAGTGCACCACCACTTGACCCTCCGGGGCCACGAATTTGTTGCTGTTCGAACTCTTTGGCAACGTGTTGGAGTCTGAGGTTCTTGACTTTCTTTCTGTAGTCTTTATCCAGTGGCTCTTCTTCTGAGCTCTCTTCTTTTTCTGGCTCAGCAACTAGGGTTTTACCTTTATCAGCTTTTGGACTGAGAGATTTTGCTACTTTCAAAGTATCATCGATTGGAGTTTCAGAGTATATGACCTCTTCGTCCGTTTCAGTGTCCTCTGAGTCCTCGTCCATTAGCTTTTTGTTGCGGTTCAGGTTTGGGAATAGGGATAGCATCTTTAGAAGGAATTTTCCTTTTGAGAACATGAGTCCTCTTAGGATACTTTCTCGTACTCTCAGTGCTCGTTATACTTCCAGCACTGCCTCTCCTTGTCTTCCTGACAGGTGTCCCAGAAGACTTTTCATCAATAAATCCCACTTTTCCTGCTTCCACTGCTACCATATATAGTTTGTACGAATAAAGTTCTTTGATAGCATCAGCGAGAAGACAATCTGGTAACACTGCACCTTGTTTCTTTGTCGTTGAGTCCTTAAATCTAACAACGTTGAGTGTGGGCTCAAGCAACACGGAGTGATGTTTGGGGTCTTCAAGTCTTTGGGGAATATCTGGATTGGTTTCAAGAATCCTTTTGATCAACAATTTGGTATATCTGATATAGGGAATCTTGGTGCCAGGCCTTTTCAGGTAAGTCATCATGTCGTCCCAGATAACAGCTGCTAATTCAATGTGTTTCATGTTGACCATGCCCCAAAAGATTTGAAGTTCCATGAGTTTCGGATGCTCATAGCCACTGTCACGACTGGAAACGGATTTAGCAATCATAATGTACAGTGTTCTCCATGGTTGAGGAATATTCTTGAGATCCACTAAGGAATGTTTTGTGATGACTCCAACAGCCTCATCATAGCCAATGTCGACCATGAATTAGAGAACGACCTCTTCCGTAGGAGTAGCAGAGAATTCAGTAGGCTCAATGGTTGGAAGAAGAAGAACAACTCTTAAATCAGCAGGAGTGATAGTGACTTGTTTGTTGTTCAGCGTCACCGTCATAGCACTTTGAACTTTGACCTTTTGAATTGTGTGCCAGAATTGATGAAGGTAGATCTCTGGTACAGTAGCTGAATTTGTGAGCATGTTCTTATAAGGGTGAGTCTTCAGAATATCCACTGCAATCTGGAAAGAAGACTCAGAACATGTGATGTTGTCAAAGTCGACTCTGAGATTATTCTTAACAATCTTCATTGGGTAACCATTGGGAAAGATGTCTTCAATAGTGAGAACATTTGGTGCATCCACATTTTCCATTTGAACGTCCATATCATGATCTGAAAGATATTTAGCCAAAAGAACCAACATATCGAAAGACATTACGTTAGTCAACAATTGATTTTATAGTCTATTTATTGAATGTGATATGTTAATGATTGTTACGAGTCCAATGTCACTTGTTAGTCCAATAGTCCAAAGACGTCGTGATAAGTTTCGTGAGTAGATTAACTTTGAGTTTTAAATTCCAAGTTTTCACTTATTTTTCACAACTTATTAAACATTTAAGCTTATTAGTGACATTTTGGTTTCGTGACGTTATGACTTATTTATTTACAAGTTTGCACGCGTAACAATTCATAATTTTGGTTAAAATTAGGCTTAGGCGTAAAATTCCAAGCTTATGCGTAAACAGTCGTGGTTATACGCGTAAGCATAGGCTTATGCGTAGGATCTTGACTTACGCGTAAGAAATGTTACGCGTAGGAAAAGATAGCCTTAGGCATAGAGCTTACGCATAAGCGTATGTGGAACCTTACGCGTAAGAGTGAACCTTATGCGTAAAGGTTACTTTTTACGCATATCCTTCATAGGATACGCGTAGTCCCCTTTATAGAACCTTACGCGTAAAGGTTACGCGTAAGATTACTCTTACGCATAACATTCTACGCGTAAGGTGATCCTTATGCGTAGAAGCTCAATTAACCTTGATTCTGAATTTTCACGCGTAATAATCCTGAAATAAATTCATCATCACACCATTATTAACACACCATTCAATACTTTTCAGTTTACACATGTTATCTCAATCAGACACAGTTACGCGTAAGATTATCTTACGCGTAATACTTAAACCCTAAACATTCAAGAATTACGAATAAGGAATGTTAGGATTTAGAAATTCCAGGTATTAAAGAGTCGGTCACCTCAAGTATATGTAATCGTTAGAAAGCTCGTAGTCGTAGTTCTTTTAAGTTAAGTAGTATTTAGTTAAGTAACACCGTGGAGGACGGACGGGTCTTTACCCACTGTATGCCTTATCCACAGCCCGATGTGTGGCGTTTTATGTAAGACTATAAATACTCTCTACCTCCCAAGGTAGAGAGTTGGAGCTCATAATAAGAATTTTCTTTCTCTCACTAAAGTTCCCTAAACCTCTAACTTTCTCTCTCTAGAATTCTACTTATACGCCACCTTGTTGTTATGGTTTGATGTGTATGTGAAAAATAATATCTAACAATTGGTATCAAGAGCCATGGTTAGATCATATCTTGCACATCTTTGGATTTCTAGTGGTTTTTAGGTGGTTTTTGAGTTTGAAAAAGTTTAGTGGTTTTTGCATCATTTGGGTGATTTCTAGTGTTAAAGTTTGGATTTTGATAGTACTTTTATGTTTAGAATCATCACAAGTGTTTAGGTTTTGATTTGGTAAGCTTGAATCATCGTGGTTGGGTAGTTTTTGGATTGAAAAGTGATGTTTTTGTGGTTTTCTTGCTAGCGACTTGACATTCGGACTTCATTCTTCGTAGCGACTTGCTTTGCAATTTCGTGGTGAGTTACAGTTTTGGAGCTAGCGACTTAGATCTAGCGATTAACAGTACAAGTAGTGGACTCTCCACTACGGGTAGCGACTTGGTCTGTAGCGAGTTGCTCTTTAGCGACTTGTATCTTTAGCGACTTGAGTAGCGAATTGCTGCCAAAATTTTGCTAGCGACTTGAGGCTTAGCGAGTTACTACTTAGCGACTTGCATTTGTCTAGCGACTTGGGACTCTAGCGACTTAGTGGTGTAGCGAATTAGGTGTTAGCGACTTGGTGCATTATCTTCTAGCGACTTGGGTGATTGTTTACGGTTTTCTCTTGATTTAGTAAAATCCCGTGAAAGAATCTATTTCCCGGTTTAATCATAGAGTTATAAAATCCCGTATAATCTGTTAACATGTCTACCAACGTTCCTACTATCATCTCCACTGTTGCCGAGGATGTTCAAGCAGCTGGCTCAGATACTCGTCCACCCATGCTTGACAGAACTGACTACGATTCTTGGGCTCAACGAATCAGATTGTACTGCCTTGGAAAGGAAAATGGTGTCAACATTCTCAAATCCATTGATGAAGGACCATATCGAGTTGAGACGACTAGAGACATACTTGATACTAATGAAGATGGAACTCCTATTTACGAAATGGACAGACCTAAAATGTATGATGAGCTTGATGATAAGGAGAAAAAGAGATTCGATGCAGATATCAGGGCTTCTAACATTGTTCTTCAAGGTCTTCCTAAAGACATCTACAAGCTGATCAATCACAACACCGATGCAAAGGCAGTTTGGGATAATGTCAAGATGCTTCTCTCAGGTTCAGAATTAACTATAGAAGACAGAGAATCACAACTCTATGATGAATTTGAACACTTCAAGATGAAGCCAGATGAGAGTGTCTATGAGTACTATGTGAGATTTCATAAGTTGGTGAATGACATGAGGAACATCAGAATGACTATGCCTAACATTCAGCTGAACTCAAAATTTGTGAACAACATGAATCCCGAATGGCACAAGTTTGTCACCGCTGCGAAGCTCACTAAAGGATTGAAGAATACAAACTATGAGCAACTCTATGCCTTCCTCCTTCAGAATGAGAGACATGCTATGTTTGAAAAATTGATTCTCAATCAGTTCAAAACCAACCAGGGAGAGACAAGCTCGTCTAATGACTCAACTGCCTTCTACTCAAACATCGGAATCACAACCAAAGCTTCACAAGTCATACCCTTGGGTAATGGTAATCACAAACTCATTCCTGATCCTATGTTCAAACAAGCTGATGCTGATGCACACGTGGGTAACTTCATTAATCAACTAGCTCTTCTGATTAGTCAAAACATGAATTCTCTCCCACAAACCAACAACAACCTCAGAACAGCATCTAACCCACACAATCAAGCTACTGTTAAAGATGGAAGGATCGTGGTGCAACCAGTTCAGGAAAGACAGTATGATCAGGGAAGAGGTGGAGCTGGTAGAGGTTATTTTGGTAACCAGAATCGAGGAAGGAATGGTAACCAAGGTCAAGCTAAGCCGATCAAATGTTATAACTGTGGTGGTGAGGGACACATTGCAAGAAACTGCACATCTCCAAAGCGTCCACAGAATGCTGATTACTTCAGAGATAAGATGCTACTTGTACAAGCTCAGGACAATGGTGCTGCTTTGGATGAAGAGGAATTGCTGTTTCTAGCCGAGGGCAATGCCAAGACCTATGATGCAGATGTGGATGAGCAGCCTATTCAGGAGATAGGTCACAATCATCAGAATGCCTTTCAAGTCGCTGATTTGTGATGCATACGACTCTGATGTGGATGATGGACCTACGGCACACACAATTTTTATGGCTAGCATTTCTCCAATGGTTTCTCCCAAGGTCTCTTCTTCACCACAAGCTGGCCCTTCCAAAGACAAACTCATCTCAGAGGTACTAAAACTATACGATGATGCTGATGTGCAAAAGATGCATGACAAAGTACTATCAACTGAAACTATTGAATCAAATATTGAAAATATGGGTAATACCGACATTGTCCCATATGATCAATATGTGAAACAAAGTGAAAGTGAAGTTGTACCAAGTGATGCATCTTCTGCAGTCAACAATGACTATGTTTTTGATGAATACACTGCATGTGCCCCTGATGATTCTGTAATTTCTGAACTAAATGCCTACAAAGAACGTGTTGCTATTTATGAACAACGTGCAAAATTTGAGTTGACCACTCGTGAGCAGGAAATGGATGACCAAGTGCGTACAGTCATTAGAAAAAGTAATTTTAGAGAAGAAGTATTAAAACAAGAATTAAATTCCTTGCAAGAAAAACTTTCTAAAATAGCTAAGCAAAAACAAGAACTTCAAGAAAATGTGAAAATGCTTAAGCAAGAATTTAATGCAAAGGAATCAAAACTCTTGAGAGACTTTTCTAATCTGAAAACTTTGAAAAACAAACTTGAAAACAAGTTGTACATACAAGGAAACACCATTCAGACTGCTCACATGGTCACTAAACATAGAGTTCTAAGCGATAAGCATAGTGTTCCCATTATAGATAAACCCAACCCTGAGTACGGAAAGATAGCAAAAGCAGCTCAAAGTGTGATCTATGATGGCAGTGAGATTCTTAAACCTAGAAAAAAACCTAGTTGCGTTGAGTGCACAGAGGATGATAAGAAACTAGATGAAATCACTAGGGAAAAGATGAATAAGAAACTAAATGATCCTAAATGCAAAGAGAAAAAAGTAATTATCACTCCTCATGACTACAAGAAGGAAAACTGGATTTCCTTGAACAAGTTTAAGCCTCAGACATTGTTGACTCCCGAACAAGTCTTCTGGATCAAAAGTCTAATCTTTTCAGAGAGTTCTCAAAACTAAGGAAACGTAATTTAAGAACGAATTCGTAAAAGTGTAAAAGAACTTCAAGAACAAAAACGAATCGATAAAATCTTTCAAAAAGAACGTTCCTTAAATTAAGAACAAAATTATGAAGAAGAGATTTTAATGAAAAAGATTACTGACATGCGTGAACCAGTAGGTAAAGGACGAGTGCTCACCAGTTGAGTTTAAAACGTGCAACAAGTATTTATCGTTGTGCAAGAAACATCCGTAAATCAAGTCTTTAATGTCTTAGTAGTCCCCGTGTACGTCACATAAGTAGTTTTTGTATCAGTAACAACTGACGTCTTCTACGTAGTGAACCATGTTGAAGTGAAAGTGAAACAAAGTGTATAACTAGTATACCCTGTTACAGCCATAATGGGTATAAAAGTT